>JAQZBX010017424.1:0-14294 GCA_029593785.1 Cabassous unicinctus | reverse complement strand
GTCACTACTGACCCCACAGAAATAAAAAGTATCATAGGAGGATACTTTGAAAAATTATATGCCAACAATGACAATATAGAGGAAATGGACAAGTTTCTAGAAACTGACAAACAGCCTACATTGATGAAAGAAGAAATTGATGAACTCAACAGGCCAATTACAAGTAAAGAGATGGACTCAGTCATCAAACACCTCCCAACTAAGAAGAGCCCAGGACCAGACGGCTTCACAGCTGAATTCTGCCAAACATTCCAGAAAAAGATAACAACAATTCTGCTTAAGCTCTTACAAAAAATAGAAGTACAAGGAATATTGCCTAACTCATTCTACAATGCCAACATTATCCTAATACCAAAACCAAACAAAGATACCACAAGAAAGGAAAATTATAGACCAATTTCTCTCATGAACCCAGATGCTAAAATCCTCAACAAAATACTTGCTAATCACATTCAATAACATATCAAAAGGATTATACACCATGACCAAGTGGGTTTCATCCTGCGTATGCAAGGATGGTTCAATATAAGAAAATCAATCAATGTAATACACCACATAAACAGACTGAAAGAAAAAAAATCACATGATCATCTCTATAGATGCAGAAAAATCATTCGATGAAATACAGCATTCTTTACTGATAAAATCACTGCAAAAGATAGGCATAGAAGGAAACTTTCTGAATATGACAAAGGGTATATATGAAAAACCCAAATCTATCATCATCTTCAATGATGAAATCCTAAAAGCCTTCCCTCTCAGATCGGGAACAAGACAAAGATGCCCACTATCACCATTCCTATTTAACATTCTCTTAGAAGTACTTGCTCAAGCACTGAGGAAAGAAAAAAAATCTAAAAGGCATCCAAATTGGAAAAGAAGTAAAAATTTCATTGTTTGCAGGCGATATGATCCTATACATAAAAAGCCGTGAGAAATCTATAACAAAGCTTCTAGAATTTATAAAGGAGTTCAGTAATGTCACAGGCTATGAGATCAATTCTCAAAAATCTATAGCATTTCTGAACACCAATAACGAGCAATCTGAGTAGGAAATAAAGGAAAAAATACCATTTACAATAGTAACTAAAAGAATCAAATACCTAGGAATAAATTTAACTGAAGATGTAAAGGACTTATATACAGAAAACTACACAACACTGTTAAAGGAAAACAAAGAAGACTTAAATAAATGGAAAAACATTCCCTGTTCATGGATAGGAAGACTAAACATTATCAAGATGTCTATTCTACCCAAACTAATCTACAGATTTAATGCAATCCCAATAAAAACCAACAATGTATTTTCTAAGGAAATGGAAAAACTAACTACAAAATATATTTGGAAATGTAAGAGTCCCCGAATTGCCAAAGTCATATTAAAAAAGAAAAATGAAGTTAGAGGTATCACATTACCTGACTTTAAAACATACTACATATCTACAGTGCTCAAAACTGCATGGTATTGGCACAAGTATAGACATACTGACCAATGGAACCGAAATGAGTGTTCTGATATAGATCCTCACATATACAGTCACCTGATATTGGACAAGGAAAGAATGGCCTCTTTAATAAGTGGTGCTTGGAGAACTGGATATCCATAGCCAACTGAATGAAAGTGCAATACCATCTCACACCTTATACAAATATCAACACAAGATGGATCAAAGATCTAAATATAAGAGCCAAAACCATAAAGACCTTGGAAGATAATGTAGGGAAGCATCTACACGACCTTGTAATAGGAAATGGTTTCATTAACTTCACACCCAAAGCAAAAGCAGCAAGAGAAAAATTAGATAAATGGGATCTCCTCAAAATTAAAAACTTCTGCCCTTCAAAGGATGTTATTAAGAAAATAAAAAGGCAACCTACCTTATGGGAGAAAATATTTGGCAACCATATATCTCATAGAAGCCTAATATCCTGCATGTATAAAAAAAATCCTACACCTCAAAAATAAAAAGACAAACAACCCATTTAAAAAATGGGCAAGTGACCTGAAAAGACACTTCTCCAAGGAAGAAATACAAATGGCTATAAAGCACAGGAAAAAAAGCTCGACATCGCTAGCTATTAGGAAAATGCAAATCAAAACTACAATGAGATACCATCTTACACCCATCAGAATGGCAGCTATTAAAAAAACAGCAGACTATAAGTGTTGGAGAGGATGTGGTGGAATGGGAACCCTCATCCACTGCTGGTAGGATTGTGGAATGGTCTAGCCACTATGGAGGACAGTTTGGTGGTTCTTCAGAAAACTAACAATAGCACTTCCATATGATTCAGTGATTCCACTGCTGGGTATTTACCCAGAAGAATTGAAAGCAAAGACATGAACAGATATATACACATCAATGTTCATAGTGGCATTGTTCACAATTGCCAAAAGTTGGAATCAGTCCCAGTGCCCATCAAAAGATGAATGGATAAGCAAGATGTGGTACATACATACAATGGAATATTACTCAGCTGTTAGAAGGAATAAAGTGCTAACACATGAAATAACATGGATGAATCTTGAAGACATTATGTTGAGTGAAGCAAGTCAGATATTGAAGGATGAACAGCATATGACCTCACTGATTTGAATTGAGGAAAGTGAGCAGTCTCTGAGAAGCATTGTCTGAAAGATAGGTTAACAAGGGAGAGTGAGAGAAGAGAGGGTTGTGAGCCATCACCCATATGGACATAATCTATGGTAAAATGATAGAGTATAGTTGCATATTGAAATATAGGACAGGTGGGTAGTGATATTACTGGGTTTGGTGGTGCAGGTTCACAGGTGGGCAGATTAGGAAGGAAAGGTTGGTATACCCAGGATACTGGGGGGAGAGATGGGAGCAGGATGTGGTGAACATGGGATTTGAAAGTGCAGGAGTGGGAATGCTCTTATGGCAACACGACATGGTAATGTCACTGGTTTGGGGTATAGGTTGGGGGGGCATTCAGGAAGGGGTGCATTTGGAGTAGGCTTCTGGGGAGTGTGTGGGTGTTCATTCTGTCATAATGTGTTGTGTCGAGGAGAGGAGACCCACATGGTGAGTGGGATGGAGATGGACCCCATTTTGGGGAGGACCGATTCACCCAGAAACAGAGAGGTGGGTGTCTCTTAGGTCCAAGGGTGGATCCTAATAAGAGAATAATCAGCTTGTCAAGTCCTCTTGTTGCATATAACTATGAATCTTGTTATCCAATGATTCAAGACAGGGGAGTGTCGTATGCCCCAGGGGGATGGGTAGGAAGGAACAGAAAAGATCAAACAGGGGGTATTTAGTTGTCACAGGAAATGTTTTTCATTATCTGACAGTAATGGACACAGGACATGGTAAATATCATCAAAAATTATTAAACTGTACCATCTAAAATGTAAACTATACTGGAAACCATTGACAATGTTTAGTAGCTATGTTTCACCATCTGTATAACAGTTGTAACAATGCTACCATCCATGTAAAAAAGATTTTAATATAGGGTGAGGAAAGGGGAAGGAGGTTTGGTATATGAGAGTCTTTAGTATTCTGGGTGTGACTTTGCTGTGACCTAAAACTTCTTTGAAAATTAAATGAAAATTTGGTAGACACTAGGGTGTGAGAGGAAGAAGGTGCCATGGTACAGACTGGACACCCAATAATACAGTGAAAAAAGAAAACAATAATAATAATAATTTTTTTAATTTTTTTGATTTTCCCATTGTTTGAATGTCCCAATCCTTTAATTTTAATTTACTTTTAGGTTTTTTTTTCCTGAGTTTCCGTGTATTTCCTCTCTTACATTTAAGCTTTTCATTATTACTTCATTTTCCTATTTATTGTATTTTGCTATTATAGGGGCTTCATCTTCAAGGAAGGTTTAGGTCACAGAAGGGTTACAAAGGGGGCAGCAGAGGATGATTGGTGGAGGTTGTCTGGGATGGGGGTTTCATGGGACGAAGTTCACCTGAATATACATGAAAGATACATAAAATTGTTCAAATGATCAAAGGGTGGAGCATGGTCACAGTGGGTAGACAATCTCTCAATAAATGAGGGAATACTGAATTCCCAGCCTGGAGGGCTCTGTCACATTCTCCAAAAGGGCAGCAACAGTCGCCCAAGTGCAGGGGAAGTGTCTGGCAAAGGAGGATGTTCCACTGATGGGTTCTTGTTATTGATGACTAGCCTTATGAGTCTTTCTTCTTGTAATTGAAACTTAGCCTACTGTTATGGGGTGCTGAAGGGTTGCCACCTGAGGGCCTCCTTGTTGCTCAAATGTGGCCTCTCTCTAAACCAAACTCAGCATATGAATGCGTTACCTTCCCCCCAGCGTGGGATGTGACTCCCGGGGATGAGCATCCCTGGCAATGAGGGATTGATACCTAGTGCCAACTGGCAATATGACTGTTAAAATACCCTGAACAAAAGGGGGAAAAGGTAAAGACAAATGAGTTCATGTGGCTAAGAGACTTCAAAGAGAGTCGGGATATCATCCCAGAGACAACACGTAAACCTCAGTAGGATCTCATAGAACACCAAAGTGGATATCACCCCACACAGAGGTGCTCCTGAGGGGTCTGGAGACACCCAGGTCCTATATGGGGGAGGGATAGCTACAGAGATTGATGCCTTATCAGTGGGCTCTACTTTGGAATCAATGCTCCTGAGAGTGACAGAGTCAGACTCAAATAAATCCTCCCTGCACATGGTCCATCAGTCCCCTCTATTCAAACCTATATGTGATGCTGGAGTTTGTAGGTTTGCTTCCAGAGACTGAAGCCTCTGGCCTTCCCATGTGCCAGCTGTGCCTGGAATCTCAGTGTAGCTGCACCTCCTATTCTACAGCTCAATGGACTCACCCAAGTCACCTGGTGAGGAGACAAAGATGGACAACTGCCATCCCAGGGAATGGAGAGAGCCTGAAGCTGCAGGCAGGATAATCCCATCCTCCGTATCCATGGGATGTAAGCCCCTTCTCACTTGGAGGTGGAGTGGACATCACCATCCCAAACTCCTCAGCATTTGGGGAAGAGCTATGGACTAGAGTGGACTTACTGGTATTCTGTTGTAGACATATTGTGATTTAAGCAATGGAAGAAATTACAACAGTGAGGTGGAGCCAGTAGCCACTGGATGCTTTTGGGGCAGGGAAGGAAAAGCAGTTGTAATTCAGGGGTTTTTTCAGGACTTGGGAATTATCCTGATGACATTACAATGACAGATATAGTCCATTTTACATCAGCATATAACATGCAGAACTCTGTGGGAGACAGCGTTGTCTACAATGTGAACTATGGTCCATGCTTAGTGGCAAAGCCTCAGGATGTGTATATCCATTGCAGGTGATGTGCCATACTAATGAAAGATGTTTATGTGGGATATAATGGGAGGTTTGGGAGGTGGGGAACATGGGAATCCATGTAATTTTTGTGTAACATTTATATAATCTAAGCATCTTTTAAAATATAAAAAAAATTTAAATTAGCAATAAAATTTAGCATGACTATTAATGTGGTTATATTATAGTAAAATTGACACATATGAATACCGCACAGAAATGTAGCAAAGGTAGTTTTGAGTTTGGCACATAAATGCTAGTACTATTTTCCTCTATTGAAACTACTGCATACCATTATATTGTACCTCACAATCATTTGACATTCACTTGATACAAATACTTTCCTCATTTACCAAATTCATAAATGCATACTTCTTATATTGCCAACATAGTGTAGCAGTGGTCGGTGTCACCATAGGAGCAATCATTCTCTTGCAATGAAATTGTGTTTTCCTATCTGGATGTAAGTTGTTCATCAGAAGACTCAGAATGAGATAATATTTATTATTACTTATCATCCAAATGAAAACATTGATAAAGCGTTTTTATAGAAACCAACATGGCCCAAGGTTAAGTTCTGTGATTTATTTTCTTCAAATTTTTAAGCACTCCATCATGACAACCACCACAAGTACATAGAGTTTCTGCTCTCTTTCAATGACTCTACAACTGACTTAGGATGTATTCCTGTACAAAATAGGCAAGGGTACTTACTTTCATGGCTTTTACATTCTAGTGGGGGACATACTAGATAAAAAGGAATATTTATGTAGCTAAAATGTACATCTTTTAGAAGATTATAAATTGTTTTAAAATAAGAAAGAGTAAAGAAAGATGAAGAAATTGGAAAAGCTATGAGGATGCTTAATTAATCTGCAGATTTGGGAGGCCTTACTAAGGGCGCCTTTAGAGCAGTGTCTTAAAGAGATTAAACTAATAGCCAAAAATATTACTAGAAAAGTGGTTCAAGCAGAATAAACAGCTGGACCAAGAATCTTAAGGTGCAAGCCTACCTGGTATGATTAGGGAAAAGCAAAAAATTCAGTGTGGCTGGAGACAATTGAACCAGGGTGTAAGTAGCAAAGATGCCAAAGAAGCAAAAAAAGGTCAAATCAGTGCAAAGATTTTGAGTTTTACTCTGAAGGAAATAGAATTACTGCAGGGGTTTTTGCAGAGGAGTTGTCTGATTTTAATCAAGTTTTATAAGGAGTCTGTGGTTGCTGTGTTGCAGATAGATGAAGCAAGAAAAGAATAGAAGCAGCAAAAATTGTGAGTCTAATGTTGTAGAGGAATTAATTTGAAAATATATCATCTTCTGGATATAGATCAAAGGCCAACACTTTTTTCCTATGTAATATGTGAATTTGATACCACCATTTTTTGTTCTCCAATATTTTAAGTCTGGGCAAATGGAAGAATGGATTTGACAAGGAATGACTGCATATAGAGCATGATTAGAAAAAAATCAGTCTTTAATTGTGAAGTTTCCTGTTAGAGATTTAGAGGAAGATATCAAGACTCAGTTTCCCAATCAAATGAAAGGTCTGGGTGGATACCTAAATTGAGAGTTATTAGCTTGGGGAGAATATTAAAAGGCATAGAATCCTTGTTTTGAATTGGATAATTTTAACATAACAAAAGGAATGAAATTGCTTCTGTGAACTTTGCTACCATTAAGACATGAGTGTCTGGAAGATTCTCAGCTAACATTTAATTATTGAGGGATAGAAATCTTTCAGATTTTCAATATATTTCCACAAATGTTTATGCCAAAAGCAATTTCATAAAATACAAGAGAAAATGGTTTTTACCCTTTATCATCTCATCTCCATTACCATTTCTCATTTCCACATTTCTGTTTTCTCCAATCCACAAAATTCTCTTTGCTCTATACAGCAATACTAAAATATATCAGTGCTAAAGTAAAGTCAAACTTGTGGCAGGTCAAGATTCTTGTTGATATTTTAAGTTACAAAACAGGAAAATATTGCCATATCATCAACAGGACTTGCACAGTTTGAGAGGTTTTCTGGTAAAGAATATGGGCTTTATGTAAATATTCCAAAATTTTATTGTTAGAGTTGGAAGGAACATCAGTGGTGTTATTCCCAAAAAGTCATGCTCATGCCAAGCTTCCAAAGAGGTATTGGATGGGTTTATCCACCATTGTTTAGATTCAGTCCTTAGATCCATAAGAAAACAATATCAACATTTTGGTTTTTGGAGATGGACTTTTATTGCCCAGTCCCTCATGATCTGGCTTTTATTGCTTAAAATCATTGGTTAACAATTCTTGGAGCTGAATGTAAATTTAATGAGCTGAAATAAATAATAAAAAACCTTCAAAAGAAAATGCTTATCCTGGACATTGGACAATAACTTTCTATCCAAGGAGTTGCATCTTCAATATTTATTATGGCCTCAAGTAGTGATGGCCCAAAACATCCCTCCTTACACAAAAGGGTACCTATCAGGCAGGCTGGCCTGAATATCTTACAAAATAATCAGTGATCTACATCCTTGTGTTAAGCCACTCTCTTTATATCAATGTTATAAGATAATAAATACAATAACAATAAATCTACTTTAGTCCTTGGTTAGACCCTCCACCCTTTTGTTTGTTCATTCCTCAGTTTGTGGGATTTGGGGTGATGAACATTCTGAGTACTTCTGGCTGAGAGGAGACTTAGAAATACTGTGTTATATCCTTGTATGATTTCAAGGGGCAGATGAAAGGTCACATTACATATTTCACAAAAAGGTACCAAATTTCAAATAGGGGCTTAGTGATCTGTTATTTATGGCGCTTTGAACTCATAGGTTTCCTGGAGTGACTTTGAGGTGGCTTTAAGCTAGAAGATAAGATATGATTCAGATTCAGTATGCCAGAACAGTATTGTTAACAAAATGGATCAGTCATAAATGAAGAAGTAATTATTAGACTTGGATCAGAAACATGGAGAAGAAAATTCCAAACCAGCATTATGCACAAAAGAGGAGATAAAGTTCTAGATGCAACAGGATCTGGATAAGAAGCTGCAATTCAAAGAATAGGAGTGTGGAGTTGTTTTGGGCTCCCATAAAACTTCCTGCACTTAATGTAATGTCATTTATATGACTTTGTCTCAAAATTAACTGGGTTTCTGTGCATTGTGTTCATTTTTCCTACCTCCCTAACATTCTTACTGAGAAAAGATTTTATTATCTATATCAGAATGAGCACATTTACTCTTCTCTATCAATCAATTTTATTAACACACTTAGAGAAATTGCATGTGGTGTCTTCCATTATGCTGCTTAAACTCACATTTTGTTGCACCACAATTTTCTTATGGCATTTTTAACTTCTGCATTCCTCAGAGTGTAAATCAGACAGTTGAGCAAGGGTGTCCCTATAGTGTAAAACACGGACACCATCGTATCCACTGGAAATATGGTTGGACGGGGAGTGTGTATGAATATATGAGGAGCAAATGTTAATATGATAGTGATTTCTAATAAAATTCAAACTTTCAACATAATCTTCCTTCCTTGTTTAATGGAATTAAAATTATGATATTTAAATCTTTGTGTACTGGTGATAATACAATATTTTTATATGTGTTTATTTCTAAAATTTTGACTGTATTGAATTATGCATATCTTTGTTCAGTTAATTTTGTATATCACTGACTTTTGAGCTTGTAATCCCCCTTTTCATTTTTATGCATCAGTTTACCAATTTCCCCTGGATGGTTATATTATTGCTACAATTAAGGAAATTAACATCTTTATAGTGTCCTGTCTATTTACCACATCTTTTTCTGACAAATCACCAATCCATCAATGAATTAATAACATCACCAATTTTGTAAACATATGTACTAAGAACGTACACAGATCTGCAGTAACTATAGTAGAAAACTGTTCTCAAACTCTTTATAGTTGAATTGGAGGGATAAAACTATCCTCTAGATAAGATCAATAATTGTGCAAGGATTACACATGACTAAGTGAGGTAAAATAATAACAAATTAACTGTTCCAAATCATAGAGATTCCAAGAAAAATAATTGAGGAATAATTGAATGGACAGATAAGGATGGCAATGGAGAAAGAAATGGAATTATGGTTTTAAATGTATGAAACTGAGGTTTCCAACTTGATTACTCAGAACTCAGGTATTCAGTAAGCTTAAAGTGGATTTTCTTGATGAGGCTATATCAAATTTAGCAACCTGAATTGTCAATTTACTCTAGTGAAGTTACATAATCTATAGAAAATGCAAATATTATTTCAGTCCAGCTGAAAAGCTGATTTCAGCAGGATCATACCAGTTTTGTTAGAACTAAAATCTCTATATGGAGGTTCCAATTATAATGATAGATATAAAAGCTAAAATGAATTAATTATAACTTCATTTCTATATATTTTTACATTGCTCATGGAGGAAAAATAAAAGAAGTGTGTCCTTGGCTGTGGAAAGAGGCACAGTGAATTAAGAAAAGTGAGGAAAAGATTGTAATAAGGGAAGAAGCCTACACTATTTCAGGTAAATATAGATTTTACTTTCATTAAAACTACATGTATAATAAATGAAAAAATGTAAGAGATAAATTTGTGGACAACTATGAAAGCCTTCATGCAAAACTATTTAGACTTGTCTTAAATAAACAGAGAGAAGTTTTAAGGATATGAAGATAGGAAAACAGGACTTGAACAGCTTGGATGCCTTGGCTCAGACCAAAATCACCTCAGAGTTTTATCACTGAATTCAGCCATGTTTTCCTAACACTCCTGGATTATCCTACCTCTATTATTTTGGAGGCTTCCTAGTATTAGGTGCCATTTTCTCCTCTTTAAAATTCTTAAGTTTTACTTGCTGAAATTTTAAACAGTTTAAATTATATTTGGCCCCCAAAACCTATCTCTAGTACCATTCTTCTCTTTTATTCCCAAATGAAAATCTAGCTCTGTCTTTTATGAGCTTATATTTATGTGATCCTAATTAAATATGCTTTGAATTGAACAAATTAATCTGATTATATAAATTTTATATTATTCTTGTACTATGAACTTATCATTTAGACAGGTTTTAATTTTTCTTATTTTACTTTACACACCCATTTTCTTCTGAGGTACTTGGGGCCATAAGCCTTGTTCTCTTTAGCATACAAAGCTTGAGAGTTTCACCCAATACAATTAGGCTAGAACTAGGACAGAATGTCACTAGCTTGCCACTCCATCTAGCATGAAAACTGTATGTCATAGACAACACCAAATCCCATCCATCCATGTAAATTGTACTACACAAAAATGAGAATTTGGGGGGCAACATAAAATAATGCCAACTGACATCGAATGTTCCTGTCCTTATCACAATATCAATTTTGGTGGAGTTCATGGTGGGACAAATATCAAAGCACATAATTAGATATGTAATGAATAATTGTGAAGGGAGAAAAGGTGAAGGAAGTCAGAGTAGTTTGATTTGAGCATGAACCAGGAAGGTGGAATGTAGAAGAGTCAGAGAATAGGACACAGAAAGACATACAGAGGAAAGGGGGAAAAGAGCATTAGCAAGAGTAATTTGATGAAGAATTCATCACAGAGTTCAGGTTCTTTCCTCCTGATGCTCTGCACTATCACTTATCATCAAAGAAGAGAAGGCATGTGGTTGCATTTAGTTGTGGGTCATGAACAATGGTCACCATGGGTCTTGAAAGCCCAGGACAATAGTTAAGAAGTTTAGCTTTATCTTAGACCCTGTCACAGAAACATTGTCACTAACACTAAACTCTTCAAAAAAGGAGACTCCCAAGAGTAAAACATCTTTGAGACTGGCCTCAAAATGATGGTGTAGTTACTCTCCCCATCTGTGAATAACAAACAAGCTTCATAGTGTTGTGTTGTGTCCAGGGAATGCTTAGGAACCCTAGAGCACCACAATCCTTGATTCTGGAAATACTCACCAGGAGAACTATCATTTTTTTACAAAGTAAACTGATTAAGGTGTCCATCATATCAGTCTTCTGGAGGTCATGTGAAGAAAATATTTCAGTTGGACTGAAAAACTTGTCTTTAAGTGCAAATAAATGACTTCCAATAAGGTATATTTCTCATATCTGAAACTTTAATATACTTAGAAGTTGAATCATATGAAGTCTAATATATTTGCATATATTTTATCTATATACAAATTATACTTCATTTTGCTTTATCAATGCCTTATATAGCAGAAGATTAAGAGGAGTAGGGAATATGGGAGAGAAGAGATTTTTGCTGTGGTCCAAACTCACATGGGTCTTCCCAGAAGCACTGGGTTAGACAAAACATGAGGTTCCATGGCACAAGAGAGTAGTAGTGAAGAATAGGAGCAGTTTCTCAATATGATTCCAGAAAAATCTTTTATGAAAAAAAGTATTCTCTCTGACATAGAAATGACACTGAGGTCAGCTGTCTTTCCAGTTTCTCTTTTAGAGAAAGTTGAGTTAAATGGTTCACTTATTACAGCATTGGATATTTACAGTAATACTCAAATATGTTTACAATGCTAAAGGAAAGCTTTTAGCCTCTGGATCTCCAAGGAAATCTTTGCTCCCAACCCAGTCCCAAAAGATTGTCCAGTGAACCACCCAAACAGAGAGTCAGAGGTCAAAATCAAACTATGGGGACAATTATTGAAATTGCAACTAATTCTGAATTGTGGGTGCAGAAAGACCATTCTTTTCTCTTTATGATTTGTTCAAACCTATTGCTTCTAGAGTCATAGGAACTTTTAATATCAGATAAAGGTGGATATAGGTGAAATGTGTGTGGTAGAAATGAATCCTGGCCCTACAACCCATCTGCTGTTAAGTAAGGGGCTTTCTTAAACTTTATTTTCAATTTCCTACGTTGTAAAATTTTACTGGTAATCTAATTATTTATTGTTATACCATTAATAATATATTCTCCCCTTTCTAATCCCACCTATGCTTTTCAATCAATGGAGAAAGAAAAAGAGGTATTTTTTTTTCTTAAAACATAAAAGAATTATTGGCTACTTAACTTTCTAACGTATTTTTATTTTTAAGGATATGCCTATGAGTGGGTGCACTTCTACTCACTGGGTAAAAAAGTAAGAATTTTTATTTTGTATGTGGTTGTGAGCAATAAAACATGGGACAGATTATATTATGCAATCAATTTCCTATTTGGAAGGCCATATTACTACCCTAACTCTGAAACAAGAATTACATTTGCCAAGCCAAAGTAGGTACAATCAATGAGGAGGAAGCAAAAAGATTGGGGTGATGGTGTGTGAGACATGTGGGAGACAAAATGGAGATGGTAATGGGCATGAATGGATTCTACCATTCTTTGAATTTTTAATGAAGGGTCTAGTTAGCAACCATCAGGTCTAAAAGTTGCAGAATAAATTTTTGGACAAAATTACTCCACAATTACATGGTATTATATGTTAAAAGTGGACTGTGAGAATCTTGAGGAAGGCTTTTGCTAAATTCCTTAAAATTTGTGAGTGTCATGCTCTCTATAAATTAAATGGGAATAAAAAGGCTTAGCTTTATAAAGTTGCTAAATGATTAATGTAGATAATATATAAAAAGAAATAATTACTGCCTCAATAAAGTGCATAAAAATTTGTATATTTATATTAATCCTCCTTAACTATTTGCATTTGAGGATGAGAGGCATATAACTTACCCAATGTCAAACAGTTATATGGTAACTCACCTGGGTTTGTAATCCAAATCTCTTTAAAACAAGTCTAAAGCTTTTTATTTTTATAAAACTGTACAGTAATGTAATATGCTCCCTTGGCCTGAGAAGCAAGAACAGCCAATGAATGAGGCCTCACATCGGACTTTAGAATCAAAAGATATTAAACTAATTCCCAGCTGTGAGGGATAATCAATCTTCCCAGGTCTGAAGGCAAAATCTGTGAGAGTATACTTTCCAAGATCATTGAACTCTTCAGTCTCAAGAAGCTGAGTCAATTATTCCTTGGGTTCCTTCAAGAATCAAGGTCAACTGACCATGAGTACTCATTAATTTTTCATTGTAGAATGAATCACTGGATTATCTAGCTGCAATCTTGATTTTGGAAAAGCAATGTTGGAGTTTTATTGAAAGTAATTGTACTATTTTGGATTTCTTCTGCCTCTTTCTCACATGTAACTTTAGGATGAACCAAAGCCCTATATTAGACACCATCCATATAGATTTTTTTTTTTTTTACCTTACTAAATTGAAGTTTCCAGTGAATGTTCAGAAATTATGGCCAGATTGAAACAGGTAAGGTGGTTAGTGTTGTGTGTATACAAATGTTCATTGACCAAAATATATGATAAAAACAATAAAGTGGAAGGTCCATACAAGGAGAGCTTTTCATTTTCCTACTGCACAGTTGTTTCTCAGAGCACATAAAATAACTATATGTGAAATAAGCAAGATTATAAAGCATACCATGCATATGCACACATCTACTAAATTTATCATACAAGTGTCTGTGCAGGCATGTTACAACAAGGGCTGTAAGCCGTAGAAATAGAGATCAATCACACTGGGGCCAGAGAAGGGCAATGTCACAACTTTGGTGATTGGCTTCAGTAACATCTTGGGAAGATCAGTGGACCGAACTCTAAATTCATTGGTTCTGCTCTATACTCTTGCATCTTGTGTTAAGCCCCAGAATGAATTCTGTGGCAGTTTGATATTGTTTATGAATTCTTAAAATATATATTGGGTTATGTTTGTAAACTGTCCCTCAGGGCATATTAAATTATATTGGTTTCACCAGGAAGAAAGACAGAAGGGTAGGCTGTGAGCCATCACCCATATGGACATTATCTATGGTAAATTGAAAGAGTATATTTACATATTGAAGGATATGACAGGTGGGTAGAGATTTTACTAGTGGTACAAGATTAACAGGTGGGTAGATTAGGAAGGTCAGATTAGAATAACCAGGACATGTAAAAATATCTTGACATC
>JAQZBX010017423.1:0-35438 GCA_029593785.1 Cabassous unicinctus | reverse complement strand
GAGGGACAGCAGCAGTTCTTTATTAACAACCACAAAGAGGTGGTTTATTACAATGAAACAAAATCCAAGTACATCAAATAGCACACGGGCATGCTACAAAGTTTCATAAAGTGTCATTATTGTTTAATGTGTTTTGGTTGTTATTGGATAGTTATGAGGCCACACCATGTGCTAAATCTAAGCAGAGGAGGTTTTTGATTTCTGAGTGATGGGGCCCAGAAAGACTGCTGTGCTAGGTTGTGGATTTTGCAAATATTTTTATTATTAATTAAGACTCATTTTTAAAAAAATTCCTGTGCAAAAAGACTGTTTTATTAATAAAGGAAGAAAGCTTGCTTGTTGCTAACTCATCACTAAACACAGGAAGGATTCTAACTGCCGTCTCCTTGCTTCCTTCCTGTAATTGAAGCCAAAATCCAGCCTAATTCTGGGTGCCTGGGTTTGTGTCTGTCTATATGGTCATTTTTCTCCACTTCCTTATTTTCTAGAGCCCATGCTCATTTGCATTTTCAGCGGTTTAAATATGAGCAGGTAAAATAATAGAGAACATCTGCAGAACACTTGCTACATGCCAGACTTTGCCCTAGGAGTTTTACATGAATTAAAACGTATTTGAAGCTCATAGCAACACTCTGAGGTGGCTGCTGTTATTATACCCATTTTACAGATGAGGAAACTGAGGCACAGGAAACTGGAACCACCATTATTTGCACTTCTTTGGACAAATCCTTGTGCTAGGCCGAGGTGGGTAAGGCATGGTGTCTCTTGGCTTTTAAAGAAGAAGTTCAACAATCCATAGTCAAGGGAAGAACACAAACCGAGGCCTGTGGGTATAAAAGCACAAGAGGTGCTGTAGAACGGTTGGTCACTCGCTAACCCGGCAGGTAGGATAAAGGCAGACAGGTGAGGGGGAAGACGGCGGAAAAAGGTAGGTCAGCCTTGATTGCCATGATTTGCCCCAAGGAGGCATTTCCCAAATTTCAGGCATTCAAGTAACACTTAACAATTTTTGCTACATCTGTGGACCACCTATTTTTAATGCAATGCTTGAAATAACCTTCCTTTTCTAAAAAAAACAAAACAAAAAAAAAACCCCACACATTTATTTATAAAACACTTTGGCAAGTGTCACTTGCCAAACACAGACGATGACTACAAAAATAAATAGATGACTATTAAAATAAAAACTGTCCACCTCTCTTAAATTAACTCTGGTATCACAGTGAAACCCACAGCCACACTTGGGGAAACACAGAAGCGGTAATGATGAATCACAGAATGCCACTGTTCTTATTCACTGCATTTTGCTCCTACTTTTTCTTTCATAAGCTTATTTTTTAATTTTAATGAATGTTCATCTAGTTTTATATGAGATCCCCAAACTCCTCTCCCTTAGCTATTTGAGCTCATAAAACATTTCGTTGATGGTGTTTTATAGAAAGCAAATTAAAATTTCATGCCACTCTCCCACCACGATTTAGGAGCTATTGTGCAGGTCAGCTATTTCCAATGCCCCTCTGCACCACGAGCGGATGTCTGACAATGGGCGACCACAGCCACAGGCCACTGCCACAGAGGCTGCATTTCAGAAGGTTTTTTGTGTTTTTTTTTAAGGTGAAAGGTGACTGTTTCCTAGAAAACCCCCTCTCTGCAATCAGTCCCTAGACAGCTGTTTCTGAAGGTAACTGTGGCCTCTGTCACGTGAAGAAACATGCTCTCTCCTCACGGTTTGAGGAAGTTATTCTCACTTGTTCTCAACTGGAGAGAGGATATGACTGAGTGTGTGTGTGTGTACATATTAAATGGACAGTGAGGCGGTACAGGGACCAAACAGGGATTTTTCTTATCTTTCTTGCCTTTCTAGCTTTTTTCCTCTCTTCCTCCCTCCCTCCTTTTGTTAAGGTCAGTTAAATATTACACTGACAGAGCCCAGACAGTGTGGGTTGACTATCCACTGCCCTATCCCATACAGGGCCATTTCTTAACAGTTGCATGGTTTTTAAGCTTGTAAGTGATAGGGTCCACATATCTCCACAGTATGGTTTTTCCTACATTATCCCCACTGATATTGCCATGCTGCCATCCTATTAGTCCAGTTTAATACTGTGTGGTTAAGGCAAAAATTACACTGGACTTAAATAGAGTTAGAAATAAATGTCTATGCCCAGCTCTGCCATTCATTAGCTGTGTGACTTTGGGGAAATCACATGACATCTCTGAGCTTCGATTTACTTACCATACAAGCATTTCTCAAACTTGTAATAGTAATCAAAATAGGATCAAATATGTTAAAAGTTCTTGCTAATAAAGTACAATATAAATGTCAGGGGTACTAGTGGTCAGATCCTCCTAACATCCCTTAATCCTAGGCTAGACTGTTCTGGAAATTGTACATCTTCCCTAGGCCTATAGGGAAGATAGCACTTTTTGCACTTTTCTGTAAAGAGAATGCTGAGGTGGCTTAAATATCCACCAGAAGTTCTACCTAAGAGGTAAAGTTCTGTTCCTTCGTCAGCAAACTTCCTTCCATATGGGGTGGATGAAGAAAAATATATACATATTATTAAAGGAATAGCCAAAGAGGATAATCTTAGAAGATAGCCTACACCAACCCTTGGACTAGCAAAATGTCAAGAGAAAACCTAGAGAAGGTCTGGCGTAAATAGAGAAATGTTTTGCACCTGGAAAAGACAGCTGTAGAGCCTGGTTTTCGTTTCACCTGAAGCGGTATCATTCTCTCTCCAATGACTGCCTTCTACATGTTCTCTTATTTACCTCTCCAGGATCATACCTGCCCTCTCACCATTCCTCCAGCACAGAGTCGCTTTAACCCGAAACCATCAGAACATTCAGCTGACAGAGCTAAGACCTAGGAAGCCCGTAAAACCAGCAGTGTGCCACCTTTATGAGCAGTCCAGGCGGCCAGGATCACACAGATCCTGTTTTGCCAGAGAGGCAAAACACCAGGGCTTCCAAGCCACCTTGAGCTCGCTCTCTTTATCAGGATGGACTCAGCTTTCAGTCAAGGATGAGCAGAAATGATTGCAATAGAGAAAAGAATAAAATCACACTGAATCATCTGGGTTCTATGGCTGTCGTGGGAGATCTGTGCTCATATTTTTTATGCACAGATTTTATGCTGAAAGGCAGTGTCTTTTCTTCAATGGCCAACACTTCATCACAACTCTCTGTACCACAGGCTGAGTAGCCAAGCACAGAGTTTTCTCCCTGTGTGCACACATTCCTCTGACTCTGCTCCTGGCCATCCTCATAAATAGAATAGGTATTGTGGAGAAAGAAACCGTGCCTGGGCTAGTACAAATCTATCATCACTGGGGGAGAAGCTCAAAGCATTAGGCTTCCTGGTGTAATATCAACGGTGGCACCCTTGCATACGAAGGTCATTCAGATATTATAGCTTTTATAGCCTCCAGATCTCAGCTACAGGCAGTGTGCTCGTGGCGTATGCACAAAGTCGCTGGTGTGGTGAAAAGTACATAAGCATGCAGAGAACACTGCACTGCTGGAATCGCCTTGTCAGCCTTGCTGGGCTGCAGTGTGCGGGAAGGTGAGTCAACCAGCTGCTGCCCCCACTGGGGAAAGAAGAGGATCACTCTCTCCCTTCTTCGTGGGTCACTGGTGGCAGAGAGAACAGAAATAGCACCAGACAGGACGTCACCAAGCATGAGCTCTTTTAGTTCCCCAAGAACAGTGGGCCTAAATTTGTAAGCCTTCAAGTCTCAAGCTAGAAAATGGTCCCAGTATGACAAAAATTGAGGATGCATGCAGAACACACGGCTAACCCCATTTTCCGTGTGGTGTGATGACCTATTGCTAAGTAACACACCTATCAGCAGAGCTGGACGGCAGCACAGTCAATCAGCAGATGAAAGAGAAAACCCTAAACCACTCCTAGCAGAGCAGGAATCACAAGGAAGAGCCTTCCATACCAGTTGCACAAGTGTCTGCTGATTGTTACCGAATTAATATAATACAATTATATTAATCCAATTAATTCCCAAATTAAGAGTTTTCATTTTTAATGGTTAGGACATTAGATAACAAAAGCAGCTAAATTTGTAACCTTGGAAAGTAATCTGGCATCAAAGTCAAACCATCAAATACTTAGAAATTATTTTCATATGAGAACCAGAAAGTCTATTTTGCACACATATAAGTGGCTAATCATAAGGGACCAGTTTAAAGAAGTATGATATGTCCTTACAATAGACTGTTAGGCAGCATTACATTTCATGCTTTTGGATAATATTTAATAAAATAGGAACATGTTCATAATGTCATATTAAGAGAAAAAAGGCTGCAGACATTCATACAAGATGCTTTCAATTCTATTGTGTGATAATATGCACACACACAACATGCAAAGAAGAAAATGTTGATTGGAAATAGAAGAACTGTAACCGTTAGTTCTTTGTAGGGATGGATATGAGCAAATTTTATTTCATCCTTCCCCCTAATGTCTTTAAGTATCAATTCTTTCTTTAATCAGAAAATTATAAATATTGCCCTTGACCTGGATGTAAACACAAGAGTCTTCTAATCTCTATAACCACTGTTTTCATTACTACTACTGGTAAAACACTGCAACCTAGAAATTAGAAAAATAGATCAGAGGACTCATGGGCCAACCCCAGAAAACCGCCATGAAATAAAAATCTCAATAAAATTCAACATGATGGATGAAAGCCACCTTTTGGCCATTGGGACACTTCAATCTCTGAGTTCCAATTTGCTTTATCCCCTCATCAGCATGTACAGATTTCAAAAGTAAGGCAACTAAAGCTACTTTGTTCTTTTATCCCCTTCATTCAGGGGCTGATGACAAGCACCTGAAGACAAACAGCCTTTCTGAAACGGTCTTTCTGAAGTCTATGGCCCCAATACACCCTGTTCTTCTCTTTGAATTATTTCACATATGGGCATTGGGGTGGCCGCTTGCCATTGTGGACTGAGCCCAAGAGGGGTGTTTAGACTTTGGGGGTTAATGGCACACACCCTTCCTAAGTGCCTCTACCAAGCACCTCAGAAATGGGTGTGGACAAACATCTTGGGCCAGGGCTCTGGGAACTCAGGGAACAAGGCAACACTTGGATATGGGGGTCTGCAATAAGCATAATTCAGAAAGATACCCCAAAACATGTAATCTGGGAGCCCTGTCTGGAAACCACTGTAATAAATAAAATATATATTAGCAGAGTCTTTACTTACCTAGCAACATGAAACACCGACTATTAAATTGTCTCAAATGATGAGATTTAAAAATCACCTGAGGTCATAGTTGTTTTTTTAATATCAGTCACAAGGAAATCGAAGATATTAAGTTATTGCGGACCTGCTTGACTCTTTAAAGGTGCTCACAAAGGTGTGGAAGGAAGGAAGGACGGACGGACGGAGAGGACAGAGGGAGGGAGGGAGGGAGGGAGGGGCAAGCCCAATGTAGCTCACGTGTTGGTGTTTGGGTAGGACGGCGCGTTATAGAGAGGCGAGGACATATCTGATTTTCAGGACTTCCAACATCATCCCCTGGTGTTGTTAACAGTTCCCGGATTCAACATTCCGTTCTATTAAGAAATTCTCCCTACAGCTAGTGTAAGTCCTCTCTGTTTGATCTTAAGCCCACTTCCTTTGGTTCTGTCTCAGAGGCGAAACTGAACCGCTGTTCTCCTACCTGGGTGCTCTAAATCTTCACATGCTTAGGAAACGAAGTCATCTTCTCCTTGCCTTCTCTTCTTCCTCTTAATGACATCCCACAGCCTTTCTCCAAACCTCCTGTTTTCTAATCTCTTAATACAATCACACATATTAGTAGTCAGTTCAAAGTCAGTAAAAACAGCACATTATCAGATGAGGGCCTCAGGAGGTAACCAACATCCCCAACCTGAAGGGCTTCTGTTCCCCCTCCTTAGACACACTCTGTGGCATCCGGAGGGAACATGGACTCTGCTGGTCTCTCCCCTGAGGCAGGGAGACGGAGCACAGTTTGCGGAGCTGTGTCCCGGCAGTCCCCAGACATCTCCCGAGTGCCTACCCAGTGAAGTCTCACACTGTGCTGGGCACAGGGATAGAGTGGGAGACCAAACAGACGTGGGCCCTGTGTTCCTGAACAGTTTGTCAGTTTGGGTGTGAATGAGTCTGTGCATGAGTGCGTGCAGGTGCGGGGATGGGGAGGCTGTTTTATTTTGTCAGGCAAAAGTGTTCCCATGATTTCTACCATGGCAGCGATTGACTGCTATTGTGTCATCACCAAGTCTGATCATTCCGGAACGTGATCAGTATGGCCCTTAGGGACGGGTGTCACAGAGCATCCACACACAGGCATCAGTGCTGCTGGCCAAGGCTGACCAGAGGCAGATGGCCTCCCTTACCATGTCTCGTCCCTCCCACGCTCCACACCCTGGTAGAGAACCCTGTCTCACGATGTTGTCGTTCTGCTGTTACTGCTCTTGGGAGACTTCCCTCTACCAGTTTGTCCTTCCTCTCTCCTGTCAATCTGTCCATTCATTCATAAAAACCATTCAGGCTCAGCACTGAGTGCCAAGCAACAAGCAATGGCATGTCTAGCACGTCCTCTCTGAGTGGATGCAGCTGTGACATCTCAGCATTGCAAGCCTGAGATGCCAGAGATAAGTGGGGGCTCCTGAGAGCCCGGGGCATGACCCAAGTAAACTCATAATGTTTTAATTCACATAAGGAAGGGAATTTTCTGGTGGGTGGTAGTAGAGAAGAGGAGTGGGCTTGTAAAATACATTGTCTCTGGGAAAAAGACAAGCAGAGGTGCAATTGTACCTGTGCTCCTTTAATTCTGACCCAGACAGTCCCTTTAAGATCTGTTTACAGCTCACAGCCTGAAAATGCACCGTCATCATTTCTTGAAGTCATTACTCAGAACACACCCCCACTGCATTTCATTTTTATTATCCCCATTTTCGGAACGATTAAATGGAAGCAGAGAGCAGTAGCAATGAAGCAAATCATGAGAGGCTCTGATAAAGATTGAGAAGCCTGAATGCTTGTTGGAGCCACTGCTCTTCTCTGTGCCTATTTTTAATGCAAGTTTATGCAGCAGTTTCCCACTTAGAGAATCTTACAAATGAACCCCATCTGCACTCAATTATTTTCTTACCATTCCTTACCCCCACCAGCTCCTCATGCCATACCTGCATGCACGTCTGTGTGCACTCAAATTCATGTGTGTGTGTGTCCCTTTTTAAAGGTCCTTCACATTTCTGTATTCTGGATGTTTTAAATCTAATTCCGATCTAAAGGTCCCTTTGTTATCCTAGTTCCTCATGCCCCTTAGCGGTTACTTACACAGGATCCCATTAAAGTTTCACAAGAACAGGCACTTTTCATTTTTAAAAAGGAGGTTGGGTAAATACATAAAATTTGTATATGCTTTGAGTATTTTCAGACCCTGGGAGCGATCACTGCTCTGAGGAGGGGACCTGGGACGCAGGTCCCCCTCTAAAGGGGAGAAGACACACTTTTCACTGGATGCCCTTTAGTACCAACGGCCTTTCTACCAAGTACAAATACTACCTTCAAATTTGCAGAAGGGAAGTAGAAACTGCCAGACGACATTTGTGGACAAATGTTTCAGGCACTATTAACTGGTGTTTTACTCTAAAATCTCACCTAATTTTTTCACCAGCTTTATGGAAAACCTCATTTTACAAAAAGGAAATAGGCAGAGCCAATATGAGTCCCTTGCTCAGGCTTGCACAGCTAATAAGCGGCAATGTGGGGAACTGAACTCCATTCCCTCTGATTTCCAAAGCCATGTGTAGTCCTGTAGACTATCGTGCCTGAAGTCTTTTTGAAGAAACCAGATTTGTATGACTGCAGCTTTGAGACGACCTTTTTTAAAACCTGAAGGAGTATTCTGAAAAGCCCAGCCAATGCCAACAATTTAACGCATCTTCCTCAAGCCTAGGCTCCTGGTTAAAACCGTGAGCACAGGCCTCCACTGGATGTTGCGCTCCAGTGAAGATGTCCCCCCGAGTCCTCTGCGGGCACCTGGAGCACTCACTTCAGAGATGCAAAATGCACCTGCTCCCAGGCTCTCTCCAGCCAACCACTCTGTTCAAATGGAGGAGGTTTAAGGAAGAAGCCAAATGGCTGCACAGCCGTCTAACTCTCCCAAGCATACAGATTCTTCATTTACTTAGCAATTATCTGTGAGTGCTCACTACGAGCCAGGCACTCATTTTAAATGCAAGGATTATGGAGGTGGACGAGACAGGCAAGGTCCTTGTTCCCATGAAACATCCCTCCTGGTGTGAAGAGGCAGGCAATAAACAAACTAACAAGTAAGCAAAATACAAGATAAGTGCCATGAAGAAGATTAAAAGAAATAGTTGTGATGGAGTGACTGGGAGGCTACTTAAGCTTATTTCATCAGGGGAGGCCTTTCTGGGGAGATGACATTTATCCAAAGGACAAGAATGACAGATGTGCCCTGGTAACTGCAGTCCTTGAAAATCAGCTCCGGCTCCTTTTGTATGCTCTGGCTCTCACCACTCTACGCTCCTATTTATTTACAATGTGAATTTGCAATCCTAGAAGTTAGAACTGGAAAGGACCCTAGAAGTACTCTTAGTCTCACGCCATCATTTCAGAGATGAGGAATGATCCAGAAAAGTGAAAAGTTAAGAGCATGACTAGAAGCTGAAACTCCTGTCTCTTAGCTAATATTTCCCCTGACGAGTCCAGGTTTCTTCCCTGTTTATCTTCCCAGTGTTCGCCTCCTCACTGCATAGTCTTCACCCGGGTGCCTCACCCACCGGGGTCAGTAGATACCAAATCCTCGCTGGACCACAGGAGACCTTCTGGAATAGGATTAGGAATCCTGAGGCTATAGGAGGGAACTTGGGGCCAGGGGTACAGTGGAAGAGAAGATACAACTTCCCATGATGCAACAGCGTCATGTCCTACAGCTGTGCCTGGTCCCTGCCACCCCTCCCTGTGAACAAGTGAACCCTAAACCAAGTTTAGGAGCTGCATGGCTCGGTGAACTCAAAGAACACTAAAGGTCTCTCTTCAGAAATGTTCCCTGATATAACCTAGTCAATATAAAAACATTCTATGCTATGATCCCAACCCCAACCAAAATTCTATAAAAAAAGATTAAGCATAGAATTCCTTTAAACAGCAAGTTCCTTTAGTACATTTAAAGTATCATCTATAATCTCCCAATCTACATTAAGATTTTACCCCCCTGCCCAAATAAAACCCAGGTATTACATTGAGTGCAATAGCATAAACTTGGATTCTTCATGACAGATTTTAGATTCTTTTATTATGGAGTGATTCTCATTCATTTGACAAATATTTATTGATCTGCTCTATGCAGTATACTCTTCAAGATGCTGTGAGGACACAACAATGTAAAGACATACGCTCTGTCCTCCAGAAACATGCATACACACAACTCTGGTACAAGGCAGATATGATAAGTGCTATAACAGGGGTATGGACAAAAGGCCTGGGATCAAGGGAGTGAGGGGTGATATCTAGGTGAAAGAGCGAGGAAGGGGTCACGGAGGAGAGAGCAACATTTCCACCGGGTTTCAGAGGATGTTTATGATTTGTGTAATTGGACTATTCATTCCAGGAAAAGAGAACACTGTGACATGTTGTACAGGGGACAGGACATACAGGGGCACATTCTCAGAATCGAGAGAGGAGTCCAGTGTAGGTTGATGGTGAAATAGGAAAGGGGGAGGAAGAGAAAACGGGCCTGGGAAGGTGGACCAGAGCCTTGAATGGAAGAGTAAAGTTTGGACCCAATCCATATACCACAATGCCTTGAGAGGGTTTGGGGCAGAGGAAGAATGCAACTAAAATCGTGTTTTAGGAAGGACATTCCAGCAGCTGCGGATAGGACTGATCTGAAGGAATAAAGGCAGTGGTCAGGGATGGGGTGGGGGTGGGGGGGGGCTTAAAAAAATTCCTACATGGTTTGTGGGATCAATAAAAAAGGAAGGAATAAATTTAACAGCCAGAGTAAAGGTAGACCTGATAAAGAGGGAAGGGGTCCAAACCCCGGGGGGAGGGTCTAGTTCTAGAATCAGGCTCGGGGAAGAGAAGCCAGCATGCCTGCATGTGATCTCGCTTTAAGAAAGGACAGTTGTGAGATGCCTCCTCCCTGAGACAGCAATCGTGAATCTACTGCGCAAAAGCTGCGCCGCTGGACGTCTTCTGATGCACGCATGAAGTCTTAGTTATTAATAACTGTTCTTCTGGAGAGATACAGAAGTGCCTGTTATACAGGAGGGTCCCAGAACAGTTCTTAAATTACTATGCCTCTAAGCAGCAGTGAACAGCAGCTTGATTGGGGTGGAGAGCAGGAGCCAGGAGAGCAGCCGTTTCTGAACACAAGATAAGGCGGTGGAGGGAGGCAACTGTAATCAAGACCACCAGGTATTCTGAGCCTTCGAGCTGCACCCCGCTAAGAGGAGCTACGTGGCACACCGAGACCTTTTTTATTATTATTTTTTTAAAGAATGGTGTCCTGGATTCCACCACCAGAGCCACAGATGCCCAGCTAAACAAGTGAGCATTCATGCAACTAGTCGTCCAGAACTCTCTGTGACAAAATTGGGGCTTTCTGGAAGTCTCTCTCTGGCCTCTTTTCCTGGCTATGTGCTCTAGAAATATATGGCTTGGTTTCCCTTCTAGTCAGAACCATGCTGACATGCTGATGTTTGTTCTCAACCAATTGGCCCACGGAGTCTGCAGAAATTGTCTTAAATCAATGTTTTTCCAACGTGTTTTCACAGAATATGAAGTTTAGGAGCCAAGGAGTCTGTGATAAAATGTTTGGGAAATGACAGATTAAACAAAATTAAAGATGTTTCTTTGCTATAAGATACCTTAAAACATTCAAAAGCCAGTAGGCTCTGAGAATCTCTGAAAGGGAGTAGCAATAGGTAGCATCTACAACCTTATTTCTCTACAGACCCAGCGTTTTTCAGCAAAGCATCTCAAGAAACAAGTGTTCTGAAGAACATACTTAAAGATCTGCCAGTGATGGCATTATTCCCAGGAATGTGTATTTTAACTAGGAATCTAGAGTAATAATAAAAGTGAATGACTATTGAGTGCTCAATACGTGCCAGGCACCTTACTAAGCACTTGACATATACTTACTTATTTAATCCTCACAACAGCCCTGTGATGTGGATACTATTATTATTCCCATTATACAGATGAGTAAGTAAGTAAACTGAGTGCAGATAGTTGAGAGATTTGCTCAAGGTCCTAAGTAGACAAGTTAGTGAGCAGTAGAGCCGGGAAGTGAAACCAGGCAGTCTAGCACCACAGAAATTAATTTCTAATGGTAGTGGGAGAGATCCTGAACAGGGCCTGGCATGGTAACCATGGCAATCACAGGAAATTCAAACCTGCCAACTCATAAGTTAGGTCCCATATACTGTATACTTCTGAACTGTACCACTGATTCGGTTTCTTCACCAAATTGTTATATTATACATGAATACTCTTCAATTAAAATAATAAAGCCATGATTCAGAAAGCAACAAAGCCAATAATAAATGGTAATACACTGAAGAAAACAACCTCTTGATTAACCAAAGAAGCAAGAGAATGAAGTTGTAATTTTGAGAATTGGCTTCTCCTGTGTTCTCAAAGTATTAATCTCTTGCTCCCCTGCTGTAGGGACCAAAGCCAAGGGATTGTTTCCCTTCAATGTGTTATAAAATCTTACACCCCTACCCCCTCTATTTGCTCAAGAATTGCCAAAGACATGTCCTACCCTCTCCCACTTTCTCTCCTTGTTCAGAAGGATTATCACCAGTTTTGGGTGCATCTGGTAGCCATCTTCACTGAAGGACAGATTCCTCCCTTCAAAAGTGACATTGATCAGATACCTGTAAAGATAAAACAAAAGGATGGTTAAAAGTATGAAGACGATATACCAAGAACAAGATAGTTAGGTATATAGGAAGCCAGTTGGTTGAAGACAGGTAGATAGATATGCAGATAACATTTAAAAACTTGGTACCCCTCAAACTCCCATTTGATTATGCAATAGGGACACACAAGTTTTCACATAACAGGAAAAATAACATACTTACTTAAAAGCTCTGGGTTTGAGTTCATCTATAGTCATGCCTTTGAGCAAATTATTTAGCTTTTTTGAACCCTAGTTTTTTCACCATCTTCAAAAAGTAGGGTAAAAAGACCTACCTCATTAGGTTTGTAAGGCGCAAATTAGATAAGCACTTACCATAGACCTCCCTATAGTAAACCCTCATCAAGTGTTAGCAATTATTATTCAAATTAGGAGGTGGATTTAAGGGCAGAGGAAGTAGAGGCAAGAAAAGGAAGTGAGAATGTATCAAAACAACTTTCTGCTAAGAAAGTTGGCAACTGGAGCTTAAGGTCACTCTCTAAAGATATGCACATGCTTTTTTAACTCTTGCTAAGGTCCTGCCCAGTCCACATTTCTAAGAGTTGTGAGATGGTCCAACAGGCAGGGATCTGACTCCATCAGTTGCATTTGGAAACCAAGGTTATAGCATTGTGTATGGTGAACCAAAAATGCCAGGGGGGAAAGGATGGGGAAAGCATTTCACAGAGGACTCTGGGTACATGTTCATAAATCAGTGGAAACTCTGGAGGTAACTAGAGTCAGACAGGTGAAATTGTCTTCCTCCTTGACACAGGTACCCCCAGCCCACCCCATTTTCCTGCTGGCTGCTGTGATCTGATAAGCAGTTCCCTGATTGGGAATTCCCCCAGGCGTGCTCATTACAACTGCATTAGTGCAACTGTGCTGATGGTAATTAATGTCCCTTTACTATAATGGCCCAAGGAATCAATAATGATTAGCTGTGTTCACATGACATGCTACTCTGGAGCCTTGGGCCTGATACTGCTTGTGAGATGTATCTCTGCTAAGAAGCAAAAGGGGTATCTTGAAACTATGGTGAGCATGCTGAAGAGCCTCCGGAATGTGAACTATGGCTCCTAACACATTGTAGGGAAGTAGAAGAGTACACGGGGGCAGCTTAAAACTCCCTCCTTTAAGTCCTTTCATTCAATGAAACTGGGAGACGCTTCGTTGATTCTTTCTGGTAACATTAGGCTAAACAACAAGAAGTCTAGGATTCAAGTCCTTCTGACTATTATAAAGATGTCTAGGCAGCATGAGCCAAATGCTCATGGGCCACTTCTGGCTTCTAGGGATGCCTGGGCTTTTTAAGCCTGCCATTTCCTGGTCTTGTGTAGCTTCACACATGCAATCAAGAACACAAGAAGACATCCAAATATATAGATTCATAGAATCTCAGCACTGAAAGAGACCTTCATAACCAACCAGCCTGCAACTTCCTGCAGCTTTTGCTTCCCTCTACAACATCATAAAATTGGTCCTTTCAGCTTTTCTTGAATACTTTCACTGATGGGGAACTTATCACCCTCCACCACCAAGATAAAATCCATCTCATTCACTGTTGCGCAGTTCTTTTTTACATAAAACTGGAACCTGCTTCCTGCAACTCCTTGACTTTTGTCTTGTCCTTAGATATAATACAGTGTTAGTCTAATCCCTATTCCATGTGAGATCTCTGAGTATTTGAAGACACTCATCATGGATTCCTTAAAAAATCAATTTTTAACATTGAAGAAGCCTTTAGCTCATTTAGTTCTCTAATTTTAACTTGATAGATGAGGAAATTGAAGCACAAGATGTTAGATTATTTGCCCAATATTAAACAGCTCATGGGAGCAAAAATAACATTTAAGCCAACATTCCCAGTCCCATGTCCCACCATGATTCCCATGTAACATCAGGTTTAACACCCCCAATTCCTTTAGGTAGCCACTGTATGCCATAGCTTCAAGTTCTCTCCCCTCACCTTCTTGGCTATTCTTTCTGGACACATCCAGCCAATAGAAGTATAGCACTCATAATTCAGCTCCATGCTCTCAAAATTATCTTCTGCACTCCTTGCACTGCTCCCGCATCTCTCAGTTCACTGCTGCTTGCTCAAGCCCGTCACTAGTTTGATCAACTCCAACATTCTAACCAAAACTCTATAGAATTCATTCTAGTTTATCTAATTGCAAAACCAGAAGATGTAGTATTTTAAACTAACAAACCAGCATTTAGGCATCCAACATAACTAACTTGGAAAACATGTTTTAATATACTTTAGCATTGCTTATTATAATTTCTGGAAGTCTTTGGAAAAGGTCTATGAGACATGCAGAAAACTTTGTCTCATCTCTCTTTTTGAAGTAAAAAGAAAAAAGAAAGAAAGAAAGGAGAAAGAAATTACCTGGCTTAAGCACAAGCCTTTTCACAACATGGCTCTGAATATTTCTGAATTTATCTAAAACATCATTAAGAATATTTTTAAAAAGAGTGTTCATTTCAGAAGGCAATTATAAGAGAGTATTCAAAAGTAATTTAGGTAATAAGCAGCGTGAAAGGAACAAGCATACTGCCTCTCAGGATGACTTTTTTGCAGGGGACAGCATTGAATTGGGTATATAAGGTGAGGAATTTGAACTTTCAAGAATAAACCACACTCATGGGTATTGTAATTGGTCTGTGCTTGAACTTCTCTAGTATAGTTGCTCTGGCTTTTTCTGGTTTTCCTTAGAAATCTGTTCTTTCCTTGGGTGTTCACAATCTCCCAGCTTGTTCATTTTACTCTACCTAAGCCTTCTCACATATTTTATAGTTCCCCTCAAATTAAAGCATTTTATGATAGTATACAAGATATTTTTATCCAAAGTCATTTCCTATCCTTCAGCAGCATATAGACTAATCACTCACATTGTATTTTTCTGAATAATTCCCTGTGATGTGCCAACCTTTAGCCATTAGTAAGGAGCTTGGAAATATACAGCAGCCTTAAGCAAGGATGACCTTTGAATAGTGGAACAAACCAATCACATGGTGATGAACAGTGGAAAAAATTAATTGGGGATGTGGTCACTTCTAACTAGGTGATCTTGGCACCTGCCAATCTCTCTGAACCTCAGTTTTTCTTCTGTAATATGGAGACACCATTTTACCTCCAGCTTATCAGATACAACTGTTGTGATGATTAAAAAAAAAAATTATAATGGAGAGAAAACTATAGAAAGTGACACAAATATAAGGTTATATAACAGGAAACATTCAGAAAAATAATGTATATAAGCATGATTTGAGTAGTGAAGGTAAGAAACGTGCCCCGTTTTGAACTTCAGTGACTAAAAGTGTAACTACATTTAACAAGATCTATCAATGGAATATGTCTAAGGAATGGAGACCACATTCTACACACAGAGGATAAACAAAGTCAATTGGCCATATTAATCAATTTGTCTTTCCATAGAACCTGAAAATATCCAGTTACCTTTAGATCTACCTGTACTTTGTTAATTTAGAATATTAATTAACACCTCAAAGGTTCCGTGTTTTAATCCCAGGTAAAGGATTAAGCCATAATTAAGATTAAGAGGTGCCATAGCTATTCTATTTTTCTCTAAACATGTCATCTTCAATTACATAGTCAGAAAGCCTAGCTTCAAATGGCAGCCAAATTTAGGAGATCTCACCATAAGGCTTTAATTTCCTGGGAACCTCATCAAAGATTGTATATTAAAAATATACTTGATTTGTCCCTAGATGTAGTTTGTCCTCTAAGAATCCTGATGACCTAATGGAGTGTTAATATTACACAGAATCTCAGAATGCTAGAATGGGAAAAAAATCTAGAAACTATCCATTGAGAACCCTGATTTTAGAGAAGAGACACAGGTCCTTCCCAAGATGACCTGCCTGTTCAGGACTGGAGCTCAAATCTGCTGATTTTCAAATTAATGTTCTTTTCATTACATCACCAACTGAAGTAAAATCAGTTTCACAGAGTTCCAGATGTGCAATTTAGCATTCTCAGGTCACACATCAGGCCCTGCACTATACAGATCTCTAATTCATACTGAATAAAATAAAATCTACCTCATTTCCTGCTGGGCTTCTTGACGAGAAAGAGCCTCCTGTCGGGCTCAGAGCCAACCCATTTGCTTTGCATGGCCATAGCCCTAGTCCACTGAGTTTAATGGGGTCAGGCTGAGGTCAAAAGCACCTGTGCCACTTTGACTTTGGCCATGCCACTCAGCTCATCCACTGAACCACCCTGGTACCTGAAGCAATGATTTAGCAGTATGCTCTGTGTAGGAGGTATCCAGAAGAGCTTGCCAGAGTTTTCCAAGCAACCAAGAGCCCTGGCACCTCAATATTCAATTTTCCCTCAATATTTTTGCAAAAGAGTTGATTTTTAAAATTGTATGGCTGTTAATATGGCAGTAAGAGAAGCATAGTCTCTTATCTCTTCCAATTCCTTCATTTTAAGATGAAGCGGATGAAGTCCAGACAGATTGTGTGACTTTACCAAGACCGGATGACAAGGCTGGGGACAGGATCCAGACGCCCTCACTCCCAGCCCATGGTTCTTTCCACTCACCACCATGCCTCAAAAATGGGGACTATTTTTCATAACCCTCAGTTTCCATTCTCCAGCTGTTAACAACAAAGTAATAAAGGGACACAGCTTCAGCTTGACCTCTTGTTCACAATTTTCTTGGTCTGAAAATCTATAACTGTACAACTTTGTGTCTTTGGTGTCACCTAACTTCTAAAGCCTTCAGCTACCTTATCTGAAAAATAGATTGATTCACACCATCTTCCCTGCCTGATGTGGGAAGCTACAAGGGTGTTTCTTGACATGCTATCTCTACATTTCATTATATTAGCACAGGGGCTATTGTGTTATTGAACTCCATCATCTGAATGGTAAAACAATGAATCTTTCAAAAAGTCTTTCTCTGGTCTCCTTTTTGAAATTACTATTTCTTATACACGTTTTGTCTAGAAAATTCCCCATGGGATTAGAAATAGTGGACTTTTTCAATTTTTTAAAGCTACCAATACTAAAGACCAATACTGAAGGAAAGAGGAAAAGTTATTTAAAATTTAGACATTAAATGTTCTGGTTTGGAGAGACTAAGTAGGAATTTTTGGCTGTGTTCACAATATAGACATTCATGATTATCAAAATGAACCCAAAGCACCAATCCATTGTAGTAGGGTCAAGGTGGCAGGTCATAGCCAGGGAACAATTTTCTGGACTTACTAATGGGTCCAGATGGGATCAAACCCAGGAGCTTGCTTTCATTAGTAAGATATCCTACACCCAGATGAATGTAAAAGCCTAGACAATGCCCCAAATTGCTTACTAGGGGAAAAAAAAAAACAACAAAAAGGAGAAACAAATTAAATAAGTAAGCAAGGAGGGGAGAAATATAGTATGCTCTACCTACACAAGCAGATCCATACTACAGCAGGCAATGCGATACACCGTTTAAGAGCAAGGCCACTGCTGTCAGCCTATTTCTGTGCAAACCCTGGATCCCCCAGTTTCTAAGTTGTATGACAATCTTTTCAAGACACACTTTCTCTTATTTCTGCAAAATGATATCTAGTAGAGAACTTCAGGAAAAACTAATTTAAAGGGGAATTTGTAATAATAATTTATAATCATTTGAGACAGGTTAAAAATAGTTTGTTTTCCAGTGGATTAAACATTTCCTCAGAAATGGTGTTTATACCATTAATTTACTTTGAAAATCTCTCTGAAATAGTTTTACATCATTAATTTATTTTGCAAGCCATTCTTCATAAATCATAAAAGGCTCAAGTTTGGGCTACTCCTTTTCTTAGTTATTTAAATTTTAAATCAGCGGTGTAAAATTAATGAGATACTATTTTGAAGACTGATCGACGTAACTTTAATATACTTCCTTTCCTACTGGTATGAGGATTGTACATTGGTCCCTTAGCAGTTTGGACTGAACAACATTCATTTGAGGGACAAATGGTGATAGTCAATTCACTACCTATTAAAAAGAAAAAGTCTTCTGAGCCTCCTAGGCCTAACAGTGGAAAACTGAAGACTTATCATCTGGATTCCATTTCACAACTTAATGCCATGAATTAGTTTTATCTGAAATGAAATAAAATAGAGGAGGATTGCTATATCCAATCTCTATTTGGATATAAGAAGGTAGATAACCTCCAAAATTATGTTATTTCTCACTCAAATCAATGAGCACCCTGAGTGGTTCTGCCACCTACTGTGATGGCCTTTTATCTATCCATCGGTACCCTGCCACCAAGTGGGGTCAAGGTGGCAGGCCATGGCCAGGGAACAAGTCTCCTCTGGACTTACTGATGGGTCCATCTGGGAGCGCACCCAGGTGCTTGTTTTCATTAGTAAGATATCCTACACTCAGATGTGCAGAAGAGCCTAGACAATATTTTAAAATGCTTAGTGGTGAGCGGTAAGTAGGAAGAAAGTAAAAGGGAGGAACAGATCAAATTAGCAAAGCAAAGAGAGGAGGAATGCAGTGTGCATCACACACACCCATGCAACAACAGGCAGTGTGGTGTGGTGTTTAAGAGAAAGAACGCCGCAGTCAGACCCCGTCTGTGCAAATCCACCGCTTCTGAAGCTGAGTGCTCAGGCAAGTTTCTCTTAACCTCTCTTTGCCTCAGTTTCTTTGCCATTTACATGTGGATAATAATAGTACCTATCTCCTAAGGCTGTGGTGAGGGTGAAACTACTCAATACACACAAAGGACTTAGAACTGTAGCTCTCATATGGGGCGCATGATGTGTTAGCTGTCATCGTTGCTGCTCTTCTTATAATTAGCTGCCATTGCCTGCAGTCAGAAGATGCTATTTTGGATACTGGTCCAAACTTTCTTACTTAAAGCTGAACACACTGAGGTGGGGACACTGCTGTAAGTCTCTGGCACGTTAAGATCAGAGTTAAGGTTTCCTAATCCCTGGGTCTCTTCTTTTCCACAATATTACCAGTCCGGTACTTTCCTTCATTCTCTCAGTACCCCCAATTATTTAAGGCTTGTACACATCTGTTTTTCTTACAGTGATTAGTTATAGCTATTGTTTTCTGCAGAGGGACATCACTTAATCATCCTACTTCAACATAAAGTTCACTTCCCAAGAAAGGCGAAAGATGAGCTCATAGTCCCATGATTTTAAATTTTAGTCTAGAACAAATGCTTCCTCAAAATAACCGCCATTCTGACCTCCCAGAGACCTTGCTTGAAGACTAATGTAATTTTTTAAAAAAATCCATTCAGAGGGGTGTACTCCTGCTTGTGTGTGATGGCATAACACTTCCTTAGGGAGCTAGCAATGCCACCTTTTGATGCCAATTAATTAGGTGTGCTGAACACCAAAGCTGTTCTGAGGCCACTGTGAACAGAATCCAGTAATGGGAAAGGAATTCCTCATTGTCCTCTCGCCCACAACTCTCAGTCACCTCTGCTGTGGGTGAGACCTGCCAAGGTGCTGCGGGGTACCCACATGCCACTACAGGCAGTTAGAAAGGTGAAACGCTCCAGTGGGAAAGAACCAAGCAAATCTTCTGGATAATGTTATGGTCACTGGATTATTTTTTCCTTTTAAGCTTATTTTGCCATGCTGTATTTAAGTTAAAATCATGTTTCTTTAAAAAAAAAAAGCCAAAGAAAATTCCTTTCCTCTTTTCAGAAATTAGGTGCTCAATATGTTGGAGTATAGCCCAATACAGGCAATCAAAACTAGCAATGGGACCATTCCAGAGAAAACGCCAAGTCAGCTGATCACTGAGTGCACTGTTATTTCTTCTTTAGGCCTACCAATAATTTTCAGGTGATGTCTTGCCTTTCTGATGCCCATTTTAGCTTATGGGCTGGCAACATTATTTGTGGGCTGTGCCCAAACTAGCCAAACAATGGCGGGCAACATTTCTCTAGGACATTCAATTCTCACCTAAAGCCTCCTCCTTCCTGTAGACTTTCAGACTTATCCAAAGAAACCTTGGGTGTATATACCCAAGAAGTCCTTGGTTAAGAATCTAAAGTGATCCAGATATGACATCAGGGAAAAGAATGAGGCGGCTTTCCTCTCCCTTTTTTTTTTTTTTTTTTTTAAGATTTATTTATTTCTCCCTCCACCCCTCGTTGTCTGCTCTCTCTGTCCATTCACTGTGTGTTCTTCTGTGTCTGCTTGTCTTCTCTTTAGGTGGCACCAGGAATTGATCCTGGGATCTTCCGGAGTGGAGAGGGGCTACTCAATCTCTTGTACCACCTCAGCTCCCTGGTCTGCTGCATCTCTTATTGTCTCTCCTCTGTGTCTCTCTTTGTTGTATCATCTTGCTGCGCCAGCTCTCTGTGCAGACCAGCACTCCTGCGTGGGCCAGCACTCTGCACAAGCTCCCTGCTCGGGCCAGTTTGCTTTTCACCAGGAGGCCCCGGGAATTGAACCCTGGACCTCCTATATGGTAGATGGGAGCCCAAGCACTTGAGACACATCCGCTTCCCTTTCCTCTCCCTTTTGACCTCTCTCCATATCCCCAAATTTGTTCTTCCCTCTTCTGGAGTCTTTCCCTACTTTCTCTTGTATCTTAGGTGGTCAAGAAAATAAATACATTGGAAATCTCTCCATACACAGCCTAAACTCCCTCTGCAGCTACCATGTGCTTAATTTCATAACTCTAACAGCTCCGCTGAGGGAGGGAGTGAAAGGTGAACAAATATATGATGAATTGGGTATATGGCTGCAGTTACAGGGATGGGGAGGGGAGGTTATGAGAAATAATCATCCATGAAATGAGGGTTTTATGATTTAGTCTGTCAATAATGATGGCAGAGCTTGTAAGTATAGAGTTCTAGGAACGATTATTTTGAATGGGAAGGAGAAAAGGGGTCAAAAGAGAGAGAATATTCCAGGAGCAGGAGAAGGTTTCCAACAGAGGGCTCAATGCCTGGGTGAAGATTCTGTCTCTAGGAGAGATGAGCAATATAACATCACATCACGTTACAGGTGTGTGTGTGCGAGAGGGAGTGGTGGAGGCTGTTGACTCACTCAACCACAATTCAGAAAGCCCTGTCATGAATGGCACCTGCTATGTGGACAAAACCCTATCACACAGGAACAAAACAATTTTGGTGTCCATGGGCCAATGAAAGCCCAAGGAGATAGAGAAAATGCAAAGTGGAATATAAAATGGGAATGGAGAAATTTAGGAGACATGAAGGTTAGTTACAAAGACTTTGTTAATTTGGCTCCTGGTGCATAGACTAGAAGAACTTTCTGGGGCTATGGTAAAGTAAAAGGACCCATTCCTGAAAGCAGAGTTGGCAGAGAAAGGGAGATCATTAATCTGAAAGCAGTGAAGCCAAATGTATATCTAATCATGGAGAACACACCAAGATGGAAACTATAAGGCAAGGTGCTCATTAAAGACTATGAGCCAAACCCACATTCTACATTTCTTGAGTTTCTGGAAGTGTTATTAAACATAATGGTGCTTTATAGTGCTGTTTCCAGACCATGTTAAAATAGAGAGGTCAAATAAAGATAAACTGTATTTAAAGAGTTATTTAGCTAAGACACCCATTGATCTTTTCCAATACTCTAAAATGTGTTTGACCCTTGGGCCAGAATTTAAAGGCAGGTGAGGGCCAGAGTTTACTTAAACTAAACTCCATGATCCTCTTTCCTTGTCCTCAAGAGGATAGCACCTTGTACCCCAAATGCATCTTCACAGGGAAGCTGAGAGAAACATGCAATCATCCCTCCCTGCTGTACTGTGTGGGGCTAGAATTCTGCTGTTCCTTCTTTGTCAGGGGATCTTAGCTCTTTCTCTCTCTCTGTAGGTTGATGTTTCCATGGAAACATGCTGTTTAATGCTTCTGAAATTACTGTGCATTTATACTATTAACTCTAGCTTGACTAGGGCAGGTGACAAAGACATTTTCCAATGTCTTTCTGAAAAGTAATTTCATATTCTAATTCATTTTCCTCCAAATTGAAAAAAAAAAAAGTAATTGGCACATGATCCCCCTATTTTCTCATAAGACCACGCTCCTTAACCCTTGCCCCTATCAATCTACCGAAACTGCTCTTACAAGGTCATCAATAATCAAAGCAAGGTTGAAAAAACGAAAACCTTTCTTCCACCATCTTTCTCCTTAACATTTTACAGCTTTTAAAAGTTGACACTCCAAATTTTTAGTGACTTCCCTTTTCCTTTATTGTTTAAAGTAGGATACTATCTCAGTTCTCCTCATACTTCTCAAGCCATTCGTCTCTCTTTTTCTTTTCATTTTCTCTTGAACTCCCAGGACTCAGTTTTGAGCCCACACTTTGCCCCTCTGAGACTTCTTCATGGTCACAGAGTCAATAATCACCTCAACCTCAAGACTTCAAAAATCACCATCACAGGCCCCACCTCTTTTCTGACTTTCAGGTCTTTATTTATGATGAGAACATTCTACCTCATTGTGCTGCTATCAGATCAAACTTAACATAACCAAGTCCAAGCCTGGATCCGTTAGGTCTTTTGGCAATGTGACCACCACTCTTATACAGCTTTAAAAATCCAACACAGCTTTGACTTCTCCCTTTCTGCTATAATGTCATCTTTACAACATGAATAAAAAGAATAAGTTGGCTACGCTTGTGAGTTGCATTCCCAGAACCAATCAAATTAGTTAAAAAGTCCACAGTTGTTTGGAATTATATACATAATCAGCTGATTGGCATCTTTTCTTATCAACATACAGTTTCAGAGTTTTGTCTCCCCAAGGTAAATGAAACACATGGTTTTCTAACCTATAAGTGAAATTGCTTGGATGCCATATTTCTGGTCTGGTTACTCAATGAAACAACTCTAACAATGCTACTATTTTTTTGAGCATGTGCCAGGCTCTGTTCTGGATGCTTCACATTTTAAATCCTCACAAAAAATTTTTAAGATAATAAAAATATTATAATGAAGACCCATCCAATTCTGAATGATTCCAAAGCCCATGCTCCTTCCATTGCTTTACTCTAAGAACAATGATGTCAAGAGAAGCAATGGTCACAAGAGAAGGAAGCAAAGAACCTACCAACTTCTAACATGGTGGAACTAAAATCCAAACTCAGATGTGAATGGTTCCAATCATTATTTTTACTACCACCCAGCAGCCCATCTGTTGTTTTTATCATAGCTCATGCCAGCATTACAGAGGAGGCCTACAAGAAAGAGGACTAAGCACAGAGGCTCTCCACAGCCCTGAGAAGGACTGGAGGAACATTGCTGGTCAGGAGAGAAGTACACAAAATAACAAGAAAACTCCCGTCTCGAGGGGTTGTCAATCTGTCATCTTTCACAAGCACAAACCCAAAAACATGAACAAATGGAATTAACTTCCCTTATTTAAAAAACAGGAGCCAAACCACAAAATAGTAAACTTGCCTGGGCTTACAGAGGAATTAATTCTCAGGTCATGCTTTGGGAGGAAGTCAGTTAAGAAAGTCTAGGAATATATTCTTGGAGTTTTTGTTAGAGGCAAACAACAAGAGCTAAAATATTTATTTGGCTTTGTTAAGTTGGAAAAAATGTATCCTGGTTTGGAGCAGAAAGTCCAAATTCTCTCTGGACTTAAAGGCATAATATTAAAATATTAATTTGGAGCTACAATTAACTCTCAGTTATTCTCAATAATGGAGGCTTCACCATACATATGATCTGGGAAATCAAACACATATATTATTCTTAGTAGTTATCCCACCTGAGCTTTCCACAGATTTATACTGTACAATAACCCCTTTCCTCTAGAAGTGCTTTCCTTTGAGTTCCCATCATGCCATATTATCTCGATTCCTTCTTTCATCTATGACTGCTTCTTCTTTACCTCCTTTTCTTGCTCTTTTTATGTTCTCCTTAAATGGGTGTCCATAAAACATATGTCTGCCTGTGAGAATCATGTAACCTACTCAAATCCCCCTCTTCTCCATGTGGTCCCCAGCCTGTAGAGAGAGCTTAGACAGAAGTGAATATAATCAATGACCAACAGGCAAATCTAAAGTGATTTCTTTGGTTCTAAGATATTTATTCCATAAGAAGGAAAAGGAAATAAAGCTTCTTGATATTGGGGTTGCTGGAAATTATTTTCTGTTTGTTCTGAAAATATAAAAAATGAGGCGGTACCTGAAATACATGTGAAAATTAATACTTGGAAATTCTTTACCAACATAAATTCACTTTTAGTCTAGGAACAGAAAAAATAGAACTCAATTTGCTTACAACATTGAGAAAAGAAGATATTTTAAAAAGAAATCAGAAAAATAAAGGGGGAAATATTTATTTGTTTTCTAGTATTTTTCAAATGTTGAGGAAAATGAGAATATTCTTGGTGGGAAGGGGATAACGTTTTCTCAATATTCACATGGTTAGGCACTCATAACTACAATGTTACCTTCTTTGCCTCTCCCTCCACCACCAGCAAGAGCTGGAGAGAAAGTTATAAATGGATATTCAGGTATTCATTGTAAGATCTTCTCTACATTTGGCCGAAGTCTTGGTAACCCAGGATATTAATATCTGTAGAGGTACCTATGGGTCAGTGCAGATAATGCACAAGTGAATATTACATGGATGGGGTATTAAGAGTTAAGTTCAAACTTCCCCCTTTGTAGCAAACAACAAGAGATGAAAAAGTAGTGCAGGTAGAAATCAGAATGGTATTGTTAATAAGTCTCTCTGAACCTCAGCAAAGGCTTAGTCTCTGTGAAAGCAGAGGGAAGTTAATTTGATCAACACTTGCTTGAAATCCCTCAGATTCTTGGGCATCCTAGCATAACCTGGAAGAATTTAGCATTTAAGTCAATTTCCTTCTTGCTTTTCCAGGCACTACCAGGTTGCTTTGATTATATGAAGTTAAAAATACTTTCATTGTGATTGGGAGGGAGGTAGCAAAAGAGCTTGGAGAAATACTGTATTTTGTGTCTTTAATTATAAAAGGGGTTGGGTGGGTGTATAAGAGACAGAATATGAGGGAGAAGGACACACTGGAGAGAAATGAAGAGATGGAGAGAAGATGAAACAGCCTGCAGCATGCTGGATGGCATTTCCATGGCAACCATATTACGTGGTACAGAAAACTGCCAAAATAAGTCAAGATCCACAGAAGTAGGTGTCGGTGAAAAGAGACGATAAGAACTTAGCAATGGACAAAAACCACCTAGAGGAGATGAATTATTTTTGTGAGTTTAACTCTTCTTCCATTTCTTTTTTCTAACCACACCCAGAGCTCCAGTTTAAGTGAGAATGCAACTTAAAGGTTTCTGTTGCCAAATCCAAATTTCATCTAGAAGGGTCTCAAGATGGCTGGAATGAGGCTTAAGAGCCCTTGAGTGGATCCAAAAGAGTAAAACTATGAATGAGGTAAATAATTTCCCTCTAGCCATCAGCTTGCTTTCCCAACTTTATTCTGCAATTTGCACACAGGGAATTTGTTTTCATTTTCCAGGTGGCTTAAGGAGGGAAAACAACATCTAAGGATCCCAAGTCAAGATGGAAACATTTTTGGGTATATAAAGATAAGCACGAAGTTCCTATATGAGTGGCCTAGTCTGCCCATTGGTGAAATCTATCCTCACAACATAGGGAGAAGCCTGCTAGAAAATATAGTCAAGATATCCCTGGAGAAATTACATGCTTGGGAAGATCTTTTCCTGAGACATTTAAAATTATCCAGAAAATAACATATAGTCCTTCTTTAGAACGTAACATATAAAAATCATCAAGCGTTTCAGGATTTTAGTACCTTCCAACAACACTCATGGAGAGCCTCATGATAACATACTATACCAGGTTTCTCTATGTAGGTTAACATCTGGAGGCTGAGGTAGTGCCTAAGACTCACCTGGGGAGCCTGTTAAAAATATGGGCCACACTACAGAGATCATATGCTAAGATAGGGCCTGAGAATATGCATTTAAATTTCCCTAGGTGATCTGCTGCATAGACAGGTTTGGAAACCATTAGCTGAAATACACAACCCTCATTTCCACTCCTCTGTGAACTCCTCCATTCTCTGCCTTGCCAAATATTGGTGGGGGGAACTTTTCTCAACCCCAGTAGTGGTAAAATCACCAAGCCTATTGGAGAATTGTCCCTAGGAGACTCACTAGGCAAGAAAAAAAATGCCATTCTACCCTCAAAAATGAATTTGAGAGTAGCTCTTGTCACCAACTTTTCCTTTCTAGGAGAGTCTGCACTCAGAGTCACTCTCCTATAAATGTGGAGGGGGTGGTAAATTAGGGAGAAAGCAAACATTGTTTACACCAAGGACCTAGACAGTAAGTGAGAGTAGTTAAATCTTTTTTGTTGTTTTTTATTTTTTGAGTAGTTAAATATTAAAATAGATTTTGAGTGAGAAATGAACAATTTTTTCCCTCCTATCCACAGTTATTTATCCGCATCATAACCTTCCATAAAAATCACAGAAATGTCAAAGGAGACCTTAATGTCACTTAGCTCAAAACTCAGTTCCTTATTTTCCAATTACTTTACCATCCTCTTTCTAATTCAGATTTATACCACCAAACGTTTGAAGATTCTCTTACCAAACTAAATAATTTCTATAAAAACCAAAAGATTATTGAATTCCCTTCCTGGAGAGTTCTGATACATTCTCTAATAGGATAGCAAGAATCCCCCGAGTACAAGGGTAGTGCCTAGTGAAGGAAGACAGACCATTATGCCAGGCCTTTAATATTGATGATGGTACTTATGAACCTGTCCTTGTGAAACTGAAACTTAGCCTAGTATTATATATTGCCTAAGAGTTACCTTCTGAAAGCTTCTTTGTTGCTCAAATGTGGCTTCTCTCTAAGCCAAACTCAGCATATAAATGCACTACGTTCCCTCCAGCATGGGACATGACTCCTAGGGATAAGCCTCCCTGGCACCAAGGGGGTTATTACCAAGTGCCAACTAGCAATGCATATGGAAAAAGACCTTGACTAAAACAGGGAAATATTAAATACAAATAAGTTTTTATGGCTAATATATTTCAAAGTGAGTTGGGAGGTCATTCCAGAGTTTACACTTATGCATGTCTCAGCAGGATCGCATTGACTGCCACGGTAAACAGTGCCTCAAACAGTGGGGCTCCTGAGGGCACAGAGGCATCCAGACACTATAAGCAGGGCAGACAAGTTCAGGAATTTGGCTTCTGGTCAGTGGGCCTTACTTTGGAATTTATGCTTCCCAGTGTAACAGAGTTAGACTCATTTATAGATTCCCTACACATGGCTCTTCTGCCCCTTTTATTTGAACCTATAATTAGCACTATACTTGTTAAATATATGTCCCAGAGACATAAATCTTTGGTCTGTCCATGTGACAGTTGAGCCCTGAATCTCAGTAGGGTTGCAACACCTACTCTACAGTTCATTGGACTCACCCATGACAACTAACAATGAGGGACAATGACCATCCCAAGGAATAGAGAATGTCTGTAACTACAAGCAAGATAGTTTCATCCATCTGCCCCATGGGATCTAAGCCCCCTCTCAACTAGAAACAGAGTGGGCATCACCATCCCCAAATCCTCAAGATTGGGGAATGAACAATGGACTAAAGTAGTCTTATTATTATTCTATTACAGATTTATTATTATGCTAGCAATGGAAGAAATTTTATCATTGATATAAAGGCATTGGTTCACCAGAGGTTCTGAGGGGAGGGAGAGGGAAGAATAGTTGTAATATTGGGTATTTCCAGGACATTGGAATTGTCTTGCATGACATTGCAATGATGGATACAGGCCATTATATATTTTGTCATAACCTACAAAATTGTGCGAGACAGAGCGTAAACTATAATGTAAACTATAGTCCATCGTTAGCAGCAATGCTTCAATATGTAACAAATGTACTACATTAATGAAAAATGCTGTTAATGGGAAAGTGTTAGAGGGGGAGGGGGTGGGACATATGGAAATCCCCTATATTTTTAATGTAACATTTATATAATCTAAACCTTTTTTAAAAATAAAAAATTAAAAGAAAAAAACACTTCTATAAAAAGTGAAATTTACTAGAAAAGACAGAGACAAGAGCAATGTCAAGATTATTTAACAAATGCTCTTTGAGCCCTATCGTGTGTCAGTCATTATGAATGCAAAGATAAGAAAAGCTAACCACATCTCCCAAGCAACTACTATATTACAGGTGTTTTGCAAATATTCCATCTTACAGGTGAAGAAACTAAGGCTCAGAAACGTGATTCATTTTTATCTACCTCATGTAGCCAGTAAATTACAGAATGGAATTAAAATTAAGGTTTGTCTGATCCTCAAATTATACTCTTTTAACCCTACCACACTACCTCTTTCCCTCAGTCTGGTGTACCAACAGAAAGTATGAAGATTAATATTGCTAGCCACATAACCACTCTTGCCCTCTATTTCAACCCCTACACAAGTACCAAGGACACATGGAATTATCATGGGAAAAATATGAAAGCCCTCTTTTGAGAAGAAATGAGAAACTTCTCCCATTCCCTTTCTAAGACTAGGGAAAGTGAAGAAAGCATTTCATAAGTGGAGCAAAATATTATAATTTTGGGTCTCTCCCTTTCCTTTTATTCCTCCAATTTTGTAAGACTTGAGGCTATATGTGCCTCCTACTTTAGAGGTGACTGACTCTGAAGAATAAAGAGGATTTAAAGTGGTGCCAAAGACAAGGAACAAGGAACTTGCCACTTTATGGAAAGCTGCAAAGTGATCCCTGAGGTTTCTACATTGTCCTATTCAATTCACCAAGGAGAGAAAACAGACATGAAAAGAAGCCTTTATCAAGAAAATAAAAGAATCTGTGTCTTTAAGGATATATCCTGACAGTTGTATATATAGTAAGGATAGGAAACTATTGCATAAGACATGTATTCTTTTCACTTATCTGTCCCCTTCTCTCCTTTCTGCTTTGCCAAATACTGTCATTGCCACTGTCATATCGCTCAGAAACATAACATAGAAATAAGTGACCTAATGGAGTGCAGGTAAGGAAAGGAAAACCCACAAATAGAATGGTTTGAGTACCATCTTTAGAAGGAAGTGAAGTATAGGGGCAGACACAAGGAAAATATTTAGGAAAGAACCCAAGGCTTTACAAAGGTGAGTAAGTTTAGCTGGGTCTTAAAACTAAGTAGTTTACTTGGCAAAGAAGAGAGGGATGGAGGCTCCAGACCAAGAGTGAAACATGTGCAAAAGCAAGCGTTTGTGGGAATAATGAAGAGGTTAATGTAGCTGCAGGGTAGAATGGAGTAAAGGGAATAAGGGAATGGGGATGGGAGAAGCATTGGCAGGACTTGAGACTGAAAAGAGAGACTGGGGCCAACTGTAATCGTTTACAATAGGACTCCAAGAAAAGTTTTCAAACAGGGGAGATAAATGTCCACTTAACTTTTTAAATTAATTTTTATTTGTTAAAAGAATAATTATTGCCATTAAGAGTTAAGGGGTTCATAGCCTAGATAAGAGAAACAATATGGATCTGAACAATGGTTGTGGAAATGGTGATTGAAGCTGGAAGACAATCTAACAGACTATTGTGAACAGACTGAAATGTATGTAGAATGTGAAATGTAGTGGATTTAAATGCATCAATTGCTTTCTCACATTACAGAACTGAGGAGAAGTATAGCTCAACTCTGCAGGACACCCTCAAGGTATGATACCTTGTGTTTACGACCTTTCTTATTATAACTACAAACTCCTTAGCACTTCAAGGTCATTGGTGAACTGACTGGTGCTTATTTATATTTGAAGAGGAAGGAGAAGGAAGGCTGGGAGGGGGTCAGGAAAGAGAGGGACAGTCTTATATTCAAGTCCCTCTTAAAAAAGTAGAGGAAGCAGGGCACATTACTAAAGACTGAGTAGCGGTATAGCATAATCACTTTGCATGTTGGAAGATCATGCTGTCAGGAGTATGAAGAATGATCAGAGGGAGCCAGCATCCCACAAATAACCTTTTATACATATGAAAAAGTTACTTAACTACCTTGGGAGCCTTTTATCTTCAGGTTTGAGCATTCAGATTCCTTTCACCTTTTTGGACTCTGTATTGGTCAGCCAAAGGGGTGCTAATGCAAAATACCAAGATTGGTTGGTCTTTATAAAAGGTATTTATTTGGGGTAGAAGTCCACAGTTACCAGGCCATAAAGCATAAGTTTATTCCCTTGCCAAAGTCCATTGCCACGTGTTGGAGCAAGACAGCTGCCAATGTTTGCCAGGGTTCAGGCTTCTTGGGTTCCTCTCTTCCAGGGGCTGCGTTTCTCTCTGGGCTTAGCTCCTCTGTTTTCTCCACAAGGTCAGCGGTAGACTATTAGGCTCTCTAGGCTTTGCTTCTCTCCACAAGGCCAGCTGTGAACTCTCAGGCGAATGGCTCATCTCTATCTTGGGGCCTTCTCTCCAACATCAAAACTCCAACATCAAAACTGCAACTCAAAAACTACTGCAACTCTGTTCTTTGTGATGCCTTTTATATTTTATTCCCCACCCACCAAGGGGTGGGGCTCAATGCCCTACTGACGTAGCCCAGTTAACACCCTAATCATAACTTAATCATGCCCAGATTGGCATACCAGTTTACAAGCATGATCCAATTATATTTTTGGAATTCATAATTACATCAAACTGCCCAACTGCAACAGATTCCCTTCATTGTTCTTGCTCAGACCCTCTGAAAAATCAATGGCATCTCTTTTACACACTGGGATATAGGATGATTACCTCAGACACTTTTCCAAAGTGCCCATTCTGATCTCCTCTCAAACTTTGGCATGCAGACATATCAGCACATATACTTTGAAAAAGTTGCCCCAGGTGATTCTAGAACCTCCCCCCACCACACAGTCTCACCTCCACCAAGAACCTCTCTTGAAATATGTACCTGATCTATGCTGAGTGAGAAGAAAGATTTCACACCAATTTGATACTTCAGTGAACTCATATGGACTCAGGCTCCCTTCATTACAGCATCATATTGCGGCACCATGTTTAAGTCATGGCTCAGTGCAATTCTCAGCTGTATTTTGCAGTCCCCTTCCATCCTGTTTTTCTGCAAGTCAACTCTTCATTATCAGTGCTAATGGAGGACAGGGAGGGCATATGAAACCACAATCAACAGATAACTCTGAACCTCATTGTAGGCAAAGGGCTCAAAATTCTCCCCCACTGAGTCTTTTGAAGAGCTACTATCATGAAGCAAAACTTAATGCTTTAGCTGTTCTTTTTGCTCCTCCACACCTGCTGGTAGAAGTCCTAATAAGCAGCAAAATGGCCAAAACCCAGTAGGAGGGGAAAGGGTGAAAAGCAAAAGACCTAGAAATTTCTCAAAGTGGATAATAAGTACCTGAATGATGGGCTCTTGAAAATCAGGCCCTGGTTGATGAGGTTCTTTTTCCCCCCAAATGCAATGAAGACAAATCATCAAACAGGTTTACTCCAAGATCCAAATTCTGAGTTGTCATGAATTATTCCCACAACTCAAGAGAGAGGCAAGAAATGAGAAAAGCCTCAATTTTCACTTTTTAAATGTGCAACCATAACCTTAAGATTCATCCAATTCAGGAAGCAGCTTGTCTCTAAATGTGATGAAAGAAAACATTCTTTTGAGTCTATCAGGATTTCTGACACACTCACAGATGGTACAATTAACATCTAACTGAGCCCATTTCCCTACTCCCTTTCCTCCTAGTTACCTTACTAGCTTTGGGCAACACCTGACTTCACCTCTCCTTTTGTTTTCATACCTTGTTTTCTCTTCCATGGGTGATATACTCACTAAAGGGTAACTTTGGCTTATTTGACTGTGACATTCTGAAAGCAGGAGCTGGAGTGAGAGGCTGGAAGGATGGCCTGGCCACAGTAGAGAGGTTTTATCCCATGCTTTTCATCCCAAAAGCTATTCCAAGATTATGTTAGGGAGGACATACCCATTGTGAAACTGGAATGATAAATAACTTTACTAACCATCTTGATTTGCTTGAGCTTCCATTTTATCCAGAGAGTTTTAAAGAAGTGGAGGTTAATTGAAGCAAGCTGACATACCCATAATCCTTTGCAGTGCCGATAAAACCCCTGCCCCAGCCTGAGAGGAAGAACTGTAACAAGGAGATCGAGCTGACACCAGCAAGGCCTGCTGATTTTCACCAGACAGCCATAACCTTACATCAACATCCTTCTTGCTAATTAATGAACTAGGCCTCAAGGATACTCTGCTCAAACAGCCCCATAGCCTTGTAACATATGCAATGCATGGAAAGCACAGAAAACACATACCAAGCATAAATCATGTTGCCCTTATCCCTCCCTGTTCCCCCCATACCTTACCTTTGTCTCAAGCAGCCATATAAGCTGCTTCTCCAACTCAAACTTTTGAGCAGAAACCTCATTTGGTGCTGCTCCTGCACTAACGCAACTTTAGCTAAATAAACTTACTCTGCACCCCCCCCCCTTTTTTTTTAAGTCTGTTTTATTTTCAGCACAACAGTACTTGGTGTCAGAAGTGGGATCCAAAGGTGGACACCAGGATGACACTCCAATGCCTAGGAGACAAGCATGGTACCTGAAGGAATCCTTTGCATTCTGTCCTCTCTGAGCTCGTCACCTGGCTCACTAGGCTAGCTCTTCTCAGATCTCTGAACTCCTGCCACATTAAAGTTGAGGTCAAAATCCATTTGCTGAGCTAAAATTTGGTCAATCCCTCTATCACGGCCTCTGTTTTTAGCCATCAGGTAAGAGAATTATCTTCTGTTCCTGTTTTTTTTTTTGTTTTTTTTTTTAATTGTTTCTCAACAGTTGCTATGGGAAACAGTCAATCAATCAATTTTCCAGAAGGGCCTCCACAAAGAATGGCTGCTCATTTTATGTTTTCTAATTTGGGGCCCAATTTTTGAACTTTTCTAACTAAATGCACAAAACGAACCTCTGATGACCCCAAATTTACCTGGCCTCAATGGGAATGTTTTGATCATTCCAAACTGAATTATCTTAAGGAAAAGTTGAGCTCATCAAAAGATTCCATTAAGCTCCCCGAATGGGATGCATTTAATAAATGGCTTTTAGAAACCAGTGAGTGTGGGCACAAAGGCCAATTAGAATCTATTAAAGAGAAAAATTAGAGACCTTAAAACTGAAACTCATGATCTTGTAAAAGACCTTAAGACAGAAACCCACAACCTTGTAGAAGATTTTAAAGCAGAAACTTGAGACCTCTCTGAAAGTAAAAGCTGTAGCTTGGATTCCATGCCAAAAACTTCTAAGCCCCCTCCCTCCCCCTTGCCTAACCTTAATCATTTTCCCCCTCCTTTTATCCCCAAAGTTAACCTACCTTGCCCCAACCCTGTTTCTCAGTTTCCCTTTAAAATCAAATCCTGCACTGTTTGCGATGAAGAAAATAAAATTAAAGAAGTGTCCTGTTATATGTATGGTCCATGGACTCAAAGTAACCTGGCCAGTTTCACTAAGTGCCTCCCCAACCCCCAAGAAGGCCAAGCTAGTTTTCTCTGACAATTTGAAATTCTTTGTCTCACTTATAAGCCAGATGTTCCCTACCTCTTTCAATTAGCCCAACTTGCTATTGGCCAAGGTCATGCTCTCCACTGGTTCACTACTGGGGACACATCTGATATTCAATACTATCTTAAACAACAATGGACCCCCCAAGGAGCATTGAGATGCAGCTCAGTGTATCACAAAAATTTTATTAGACTCCATCCTTAAGCCTTCCCACGACCTGTTGACCTCTCAAAGATCCATGCCATAAAGCAAAAGGATAGGGCATCTGTCTATGAATATTACACCAGAGTCACTGAAGATCATGATGCAAACTCAGGACTCAACCGTAGCCATCAGGGAGCTATTATTAATTATCATGCCATGCTCTTAGAGAGTCTTCTTCCTGAACTCTCTACTCTGGTCATGTGCAACATTGTTGACTGGCAAATACTTGATACTCAAGCCCTCATTCAAACCACTGCCCAATTTCAGGACTCCCTCCATTTGGAACAAAGAGAGAAAAAGACTGAAGTCCTGCAGCTCCAATTAAGTCAACTCCAGTCTCTGCAGGGGCGCCCATTACCCAGCTCCTCTTTTAATCACCCTCAGGGCTGCCTCCCACCTGCCCCCAGAGCAGGAGCCTGTCACTACTCTAAACTTCCTGGGCACTGGAAAAATGAATGTCCCCATAAATATCACCGAAAGCGATTTTTAAAAAATCCTCCTTCACCAGATATCAGTCAGATTCCACCCGCCCTTCAACACTGCTTTCTCAGCGTGAGGGTGCTCCAGGGAAATGAACATCTATTGGGCTACTATCATCTCAGCCACTCCTCTCAGGTTCATTCCAGTTACCATTTATGGTTGCCCTCTTTCTGTCCTCACTGACTCTGGGGCTACTCAGTCCTAAACACCACTTTAATGCCCTGAGTGCCTCCCCAGAGTACCAAGCTTTATACTTTTGTTGGGACCACCACCTGTCCTTTCTTTGTTCCCCTCTCTAAACTTCTCCAATTTGTACTTGGAAGCCTTACTGAAACTCACTCCTTTCTCCTCTCCTCCCACTCTGATACTTGCCTTTTAGGGCGAGACTTCCTTTCCAGGTTTCATGCATCTATTGATTTTCAAACAAAGGGAAGGATTTCACTAACAGTTGCATACTCATCCCCAAATCCATCTTGCCCTTTAATCTGCACACTTTTAGACTCCCTGGCTCCACCCACCGACACTCTTGCTTCTGCTACCTCCACTTTATGGGTTATTGACTCCACTGACATGGACCACGTCCTCAGTGCCTCCCTCCCAACTATTATCCAAGTAAAGCCCTCTCTTTCCTTCCCCTCTCCCACAATACCCCCTAAGCCCAGTGGCAATTGAGGGAGCCAGACCCATAATTTAAAATTTACTTGCTAAAGGTCTTATCATTCCTTGCACCACTCCTTGCAACACCCATATCTTCCCTGTGCAAAAACCAAACAATCCTGGATGTTGGCTTGTCTATGATCACTGGCATATCTAAATGCCTGTTGTTCCCAGTCTATGTATGCACCTTAATCCAGTCCTCACAGAGGCCAAATTCTTTACTTGTGTTCACCTCTGTAGTGTATTCTTCTCTGTAAAGGTTTAACCGGAGAGCCAATATCTTTTCCAGCAGTACACCTGGTCTGTACATCCCCATGGTTATACTGAGCCCCCCTCTTATTTCTCCCAGGTACTAAAACAAGGTCTTGCTGCCATCTCTTTTTCACAATCAACTCTGCTCCAGTATGTCGATGATCTTTTACTTTGTTCCCCTTCTGCATTCAAGATTCCCTAACACTCCTAACCGCTTTAGCGTCACAAAGGAAAAACTTCAGTTTCTAAGGAAAAACTTCAGTTTGTTCAGCCCTATGCTAAGTTCCTTGGTCACATCATCTCCTCTCAAGGACTCTCACTAGACCATTCTCGCCTAAAGGCCATCCTTAACTTCCCGCAACCCACCAC
>JAQZBX010017422.1:0-35592 GCA_029593785.1 Cabassous unicinctus | reverse complement strand
ATATTTTATATAGTTTATAAAATATATATATTTTATATATTTTATATATATATGAAAATTATATATATATATTTACATATATATACACATAGCAGCACAGGCTTCACGGACTTGAGACCTGTGCATACACACAGACCCTGCACCTAAAGAGCCCTGCAGTTGATTTAAGGCTTTGATGTTGCAATCTTGAAATTCTTAATAATTTTTTAGTAAATGGCCTCACATTTTCAAATTGCATTGGTTCCCACAAATTATGGAGCCAGTCCTGATTGTTAATGTAAAGAAGACAGGATTTCCTGATATATTGGAGTGTGAGAAAAAAGAAAAGAGTCAATGATAATTCCAAAGTGTTTGGTCTGAGCAATTAAAAGAATGGATTTAGTGTGATGGAAAAGACTTGGAAGAAGCACAATTATGAAGGAAAGATAAAAAATTCTGTTTTGGAAATTTGGGGATATATAAAGTTTGAGATACCTATTTAAGCATCCAGTAGAGCTGTCTGGAGTTCAAAGGTTCAAAGGAGCCTTCTGGGATGGAGCTATACATCTGGTAGTAATCAACATTTGGATGGTATTTGAAGTCACAAAAATGAAAGAGGACATCCAAGAATGGAGTGTAAATAGAAAAGAGGAGTCTAAGCACTGAGCTCAGAGTCACTCCAACCTGTAAATGTTGGGTGATTAGACCCCGGGGCATTCAGAAGACTGTGTTGCACTGGAAACCAAAGAAAGATAGTGCACAAATAAATTGTTAATGGTACTTCAAGTAAAATGAGAGTTAAAATTTGAGCACTGAATTACCAACATAGAGATCATCAATGATAATATCTGTTTCAGTGGAGAGGTGGAGGTAAAAGCCCAATTAGATTGGGTCAAGAAAGAAGAGAACTTTGGAATCACAAGTATAAACAACTCTTTGAGGAATTTTACTATAAGGAATGGAAGAGACAGGTATAGTAGCTTGCGAGGAAAGTGAAGTCAAATGAAGTTCTTTTTTTTTAATATGGGGGAGATAACAGTAAGTTTATATACTTATTGGAAAGATCTGGTAGTGAAGGAAAAAAAATGGTAGAGTGTTGGATTGAACTTGGATAAGAGTATGACAAAGTGAGAGAAGGACAAGGGAATTGGAAATGTGTTCAAAGCATATTTCTGATTGACTAAGGAATTTAAGTCGGGTAAGGAGTAGACATCATAGAGCGAGGGAAAGTGAAAGGGAGGAGTGGATCAATGAATTGGAGGTCTTGGTAGAGGTGAAGATTAAGTTCAAGTACCAGGGGAGACAATCTGTAAATAAGTGATGTGGTCATTGGAGAGCTGCATGTCTCAAATTGAGATCACATAGGTGGTGCAGTTATTGTTATGGGGAAGGATAGAGTATAACCAAGTGAGTATATGTCCAAGGTAGGATGGAGTATGAGATTATTGGAGGGAAAGAAGTCAAGAACTGAGAAACTATACTATTGATAGGCTCATTAATGAATATATTTGAGTTATTGCAATCACCAACAATTATGACAGCAGTGATTGTGGAGATACTGTCAATGAGCCACAATGAGGTAGAGTGACATGGGGCAGAAGATGATTACAACAGTATCAGGTAGCAAGTGATATAGTCAAAGTGACTGAGATTAAAACCTGGGTATTGTTAAGGAGAAGGGAGCGAAAATGATCCAGAAAAAAACAAAAGAGGTCAAGAAGAGTGTTAATTCATCTACTTTTCTGGGCCAGTGGTATGAGGGTATGAGGGAAGGAGAAAAGCCTGGTGGGTCTCCGAGAAAAGATGCCTCAGGCATGGGATCTGGGGTGAAAGTTGGTACCACGGAAAGGACTAGATGATTAGCAGTTTAATTTTAGGAATATGGAGTCTGAGATTGTGCTGAGCCATTTAAATGGAAATGTCCGGTAGGCATCTAGAAAGATGGGAATAGATATTATCTGAGAAGACAGAATTGAAAGTATAGAGGTGAAATTGGGGCTGTAAAAATAAGTAACTCTGGAACAAAAGTGTAGCAAAAACAATAGAGGATTGAACAAACCAATGTTCTGAGTAAAGTAATAAAATCAAAATCACTGGACCACATTCCCAACCTTAACTCCATTTAGGTGTAGCTTTATTTCCATTAGCAAATTAAGGTAATTATCTGCATAATTAAATATCCACACAAAAGCTTTAGTACAAATTAGCTGGATATTTTTACACAAAAGAGGTGCTAATACATATGAAAAGGTCTATTGTTGGATGCATTTTTGTCTACTTTTCTTGGTCTCCATAGACTGATTACAGGTGATTTACTCTCTTTAAAACAGGCTATTGGGAAATAAAACAAGTTAATTTTACACAAGGAACCTCCCCTTCTACTTAGGTTCCCTTATCTCCAAAGTTAGGATTCTTGGAAATAGATGAAGGAGCAAACAAGACAACATAATTTGGGCTAAAGTGAACTATTTGTTAAAATATATGTAAGTATCCAGTGAAGAAAACGAAGCAGCAATGTTTGCCTTTCACCATGGAGCTTTCCACTTCAGCAAAATCCACACAGCTCTTCCCTAATGTGCTTGTAACCTTTAAAACAAAATCAAAGGGATAATAGCTTTCTGAGCAAGAATTTGCTACACACATGCACACAAAAGAAAATCAAGGCTAGTCAAAGAGCCCTAGAAGTGGAATGAAAACTTGGACCTTGTTCGTAGCAGAAGGAAAATCAATCACGTTCCTCACTGAAATTACGCTGGTGACAGTTGGCTCAAACCTCAGCAGGCGCACACTGCTTAGAGCAAATGGAACAGTTAAGATTTGAGATGTTGGATGCTCATGTTTTCCTTTGTTTTCAAAGATGATCCCACTGACAGTGATTATTGTCTAAGGATTGTCATCTAAGAAGCGTTATACAGAAATATAAGAAATGTCATATTGGAACTGACAAATGAGCCTTATTATGGCTCTGACAGAGGCACCAAGGGACATTTTGGGCAGAACATGAATGTTACTCTAGCAACCCAGAGATTATTACTACTTTTTTACTTCAAAGTTCTCCCTCCACTTTTTGAGTCACTTCAAGAGCTCAGGAGAACCTGGGAAGACAGGTAAAGAAAGACATTTGTCATAGTACTCCTTCCTTCAGGGGGTTCTCTGTGTCTCAAAAAGTAGGATTGATAAAGTTGCACTTCAGCTCCTAGAAGGGGTGCTTTGGGAAAGAGGGAATCTTCACTAGGAAAACCAGCATGTCTTCTGAGGCACAGGGACTATGTTCTTCTCTAAAGTGTCATCATCTACGCATGAGTGGTAGTAACGTGTCTTTTGGATACCCAAGAAGATGTCCCAAACCCTTATTTCTGATCACAGGCAGTGCCCTCTGTGACCTTGGTCTGGGCCTTCACAACACTTTCATCCAGGCTTTCTCAACCAGGGTTCCTCATCTGAGCCATAGAACTCAAAAATGATTCAAGTGAGTGACAAACTTAGCACCATTCTAGATGCAAAAGAGGAAAATTAATTTATTACATACAATTAATGCTCCAGGGCTTAATTCTCCTGCATTCCATCCAAGAAAAGCCGGCTGAGTGTCAGTATAATGGGAAATGGATCCCACCAGATTTAACCATGGATGTTGGGAGAGAGAAGCTCTCTTTCCACTGTGTTTGGTTGCAATGATGAAAGCCTGGAGTCTCTGGTGATGGCTTCCTTAGCCACATGGAGGATACCTGTCTACCTAGGAGAGGAGACCACTCTCCAAAGAGTAGTGTCAGAATGGGTAAGGGCTAAAGTGAGTGAGATAGAGAAAGAGAGACAGAGAGAGATGATCAACTTTCTTTGAGCCCCTCCGTTGAGGTGAACCAGAAGCTAAATCCATCTTTGTTAACTGGTTATATGGGCCAATGGATTCTTTTTTTTCTAAAACTACTTAAGTTGATTTCTGTCACATACTAATAAAGATGTCCTAAATAATATAATAGGAATGTATAGTTGCAGTAAAGCATCATCAGCATTAAAATTATCAAGCTAAAACAATAAAAATATACTTTTGTCCTCTAAGCGCAGCTAAATTTGCTTTTTATTAATAATAACAACTATAGTATTTTATTACCTACTATGTGCAGGCACTCTGCAAGGAATTTTATAATAATTTGCCTGTGACTGTCTTATAAGGTCAGAATTATACCCATTTTAGCAAATAAGCTCAGGGAGATTACATAATTTGTGTAAAATTACAGTTCTAGCAGATTCTGGGCTTTGAATCACTAAATTAAATTCCCAGGGGTGATGGATCTTAAGGGGTCATGGTAGTTACTGGCCTTATGTCAGCCCAGCAAACTTTTTATCTCCTTTTAGGTAACAAAGGTGAAAATAATAATAATATTCAACTTAGTTGAAGGTGAAGCTTTCATTTGCAAGCAAAAAGTGTAGCCTTTTAAATTGCTAGCACTGTCATAAATTAGTACAAAGATTTTCAAAGATTATATCAGAATCTATAAAAATTTGTTTTTTGGTCAAACCTTGTAACCCAGTAATTCTACTTTTTTATTTATTGAAGAGAAATCAAAATATGAAATAATCTATAGGCACGGGGTAGTTTATTATAGGATTGTTTTATAATTAAAAGTTATAATAAGTCAAATGTCTACAATAAAGTGTTGATTAAATGAATGAACTAAACTTTAGGCATTAAAATTTTAAGTATGATATATGCTTATGATATAATATGCTACGTAGTGGTATGAAAGTATTTATGATTTAATGAATGAAAAACAGGATGCAAAATTGTTTACTTAAAATAACTATGAAATGTAAAATTTAAAAATATTTATAAAAATAAAGATTACACAAATGCCAAAATTTGAAAGTAGCAATTGCGTAGAGCTTGGATAAACAAGATATTTTTCAGAGAGGAGACTTTCACTGACATTGTATAGAATTGTTGGTGCATAGTAATAATAAAAAGCGGACTGATTATTAGGCATTTTTGTTTTTGTTTTAAATTCCATAGACAATTCATCTTTTCTTGCCCACATCCAGGGTAGATTGCTTCTACAGTTATCCTTGGTATATGTACATCTCTTAAATACTTTACTCCTTAAGACATTTCCACTGGGCTCTTCCACAAACACCTCAAATTCTATAGGTCCAAAACCAAACTCATCTTATCTCAATCACTTCCCCCACCAAACCTGCCAAACACCCCTCTTTCATTCCTAATCTTTAGTAAATGATGATAATGATGATAATGATGATGATATAAGACATCTACTCAGTTGTCTGAACTCAAAACAGAAGTCAACCTCATTCCTCACTTTTGACTAACCTCTACATTCAATCAATTCCTAAATCTATCCATTCCACTTTCCCAAAAGTTCTACTCCATCCTGGACAGTCATCAGCAACAATTGATCTCATCTCATCAGTAGCCTCCTTTCTGATCTCCCTCATCTAATTCTTGCCATCCAACTCCAAATTTCACTTTCAATTTATCTTGTACACTACTGTCAGAGTGATCTTCCCAGTATGCAAATCTGATCTGCCCAAATGTTTCAGTGGCTTCTAATGATGGCAGGCTGCATGACATACTAGAAACCTCATGAAGGGGACCCTTCTGATTATCCAAACTCCTTTCTAACAATTTTCTCCTCATGCTTCAGTTCCAGCCATACTAACTCATTTTCTGCACACCCTAAGCTCTCTCATGTCTCATACACTTTTGAATGCAAAGACAGGAAAAGCCTTTCAAGTTTCAACTCAAGTGCTACCCCCAAAAAGCCTTCCTTGCCACAACTCCCTACCCAGGCTTTCTCTTATGCTCCCAGTGAACTTTTTATCTCCATTGTGGAAATCACCATATTACCTTGCAACAGCTTCTTGTATTCTTTTTTCCTTAGTCAACTGTAAGCTCTTTGAAGGCAGGGGATATGCCTCTTCATCTTGATTTCCTAGAGCCAACCACAGTATCTGACACATTTATATCTTGGTAATAATATTTTTAAAACATTAAAATCAACATATTTTAAAAATTTCTCCATAATGTATGTTTCCTATAGCCCTTTCTGCTAACACTAAACCCCTGGGTTATTTTCCTGGGAAGAATAGGAGGATATGAAAGAAAGTCATGGAGAAAGGAAGAATATGACAGACAAATTCCCACCTGAAAAGTAAACAAAGGAAATAAATTATTTTGGTACAGGAGAGAAAAAAGAAAAAACATGATATCAGGACTAAAAGCCAAGCTCCTTGTTCAGGGTCAAAATTCAGAGAGGGGGTTTATAGTCATACTTACATGTAGTGACCAGAAGTTAGCCATGATGGTGGCACTGTGGAAACCCAGAGAGTCTGAAGAGAAATCACCAGTAACATAGAGGAAAGGGCTTGTCCTCTCTTCAGTATCCCATGAGGTGCAGGGAGCAAGGCAGGAGAACAGCATTGGTAGAGGAGATGTCTCCATAAATGATTCTGAGAGGGCATGTTAAATGTTTATTTTGAAAAATATCTCTAGAAAATGACAGTAACAAGCTAAGAGTCTTTCAGCAGCAGAAATTTGGGGGACTGATCCTAGAGGAAAATTTTTTTCATATAAATTACATAAAGCATGAGAACATGGAGGTAAAACCATAGCACCTCTTCAGATATGTGAAAAATTTTCTAGTTGAAAAATTCCAGCCACCATTTTTGACCATGATATATATTTGAATTCCGGTATCCAAGCTAACATTTCAGAGAGGTTTGTGTATTTATGGCTACCGGAAATTCCATGTATTCATGGGTCATATTTGTACTCACAACTCACCACTTTCCTGCCAAATTAACAACATAACTAAAAAGAATTGGGAAAAGCCATTAAAATTATGTTGCAAAATATTGATGACCTACTTTCAGATCTCTCTACCTATCTTACATGTCAGCAGACCTAAACAAATGCACTTAATTCCCATGAGATGAAGTTATATTTGATGCCAATTTAAAACTAAACAAGGATGTTAGCTTTAAATATTCTAAAATAAATTTGATGGAATTAGAATGCTTCTACTGATATAGAAAAGAGCTTTTGTCTATGATAGTTTGTTGGTTGCTTAAAAAGGAGTTATTACCAATTAGAAATAGAAGTTTAATTAGGGAGACTTGGAAGAACAAGCAGAATACTTTTTCCCATTTCACCCTAAAATTGTTATTGAAGATGTTTTCATTTAATTGAAGAAGTTTTTCATTTAACTAAAATAAGATCCAAGTCTTTGTAACAAAACTTAACCATTTTCCTATGCTTAAAAGCTATATTGGCATCAGCAGTTTTATGAACACATGTTGTACTTCCAAAAACAACAGGTTACTTGGAGATCACTAGAATGCTAATGGCCATTTTCTGTAGCTTTACTTTTAAATAATTGCTGTGCTATCCATGAAGCAAAACATTAAGTCTATTTGTAACACTTATTTCTAGTGCTATTTTTTAGATATGGCCTGAGGTGGACATTTGCAATGCCTTCCATTTAAAATATTTTATTATTTATAGCATTTTTCCTTTGGATATTTGAAAGCATGATAAGATGACTTTTTTACTGGGTTATGTAGCATTTGAGTTCAGCACAATTTGCTGTTCACTTAAAAGTAATGTTAGGTAGTATTGATGAGCTGGTTGTTCCTTGTAATATCAATCCCACTTCCCAATAAAATAAAACAGTCAGGAGTCCGTGTTTAGCCAACAAATACTGTTGAAGTGAGTGCTAGTACAAATATCTTTTTTTAGCTGCTTTGAATTTCATTTAGGATGGTTAGGAGCTGAAATAATTAATACCTCAGATTTGGTACTAAATTGAACACTTCATTTTTGCTGTGGGAATTTAAATAAAACATAAGACATTAAGACTGTATTGAAATAATTTATTTAATATGTAAATGGATTTAACATTTTTATTTAGTTTTGCCGTATTTATTTATGCTGTATACATCTTTATGTACAATGTTGAGTGGTGTGAATGACCTGGTTACTGACGGTGCTTAAGAATATTGTTCCAATAGAGAAGATAAAGAAGAAAGTTCTTGGCACTGTTGAGATAAATTATCCTTGTTCATTCTTCTAACACTCTCTATTATAGTTAATATTCTAATATCACTGATGCAGAAAAGAAAATTAGAGACATTAAATGATTTACCCATTGTCACACAAACAGTAAGTGGCAGAGCCAAAATTTAAAGGTAGTTGTGTCCAAATCTATTGTCCTTGTTTTTAAACTCCATGCCAATGTGCTTCAATATAGAAGTGGCTCTTTAAATAAGAAAACATTTTCTACTACACATTGTCCTGTCACCTCTCTATTCATTCTTTCTTCTTTATTCACTTACATTTCAATTCAGTTTTGTCTCTTCATACCTCTGCTTGGTTCTTTTCAAGATAGATTGTATTATTCAAAATTAGCATGCTAATCTAAAATAAACTGTAATTGCAAGGAGAAATTCATACAAATAGCCATGTTATACATTCCAACTTGCCCTTGCCTTGGGTGAAGCAATTTTTGACAGTGCACTTACTTAAATTTTTTTATTGCCAATGGGAAAAAAGGTTGGACCATCAAGAAATACCAATCACGCACATCCTTTAGGGCCTTACTTAATGCCTGGCACTGAATTTAGCCATTTATCGACAGTATCTAATTTAATCCCACAACACCTTATGACATCAACATTATTATTGGTAATTTACTGAGTAGAAAATTGAGGTTGACAACATTAAGCAACTTACCCAAGGTCATACAACTTAACAGGTTAAGACTTCTATTTGATTGATTGTGAGGGCTGTGCCAGGCTAAACTTTTGGTTAAGATGCCTTGCAGCCACTTGGATGTGCTCCTTCTTGAGAGGATATTTTGGGTAAAGAAAGAGATTGTCTCAAGATCACTTTCTCAACACAGGTATTTCAAATTTCCACTAATTGCTTCCTGTAAAGTATCAAAACACCATTTAAAAAAGGGCGGGGAGGCGGTGGAGGAAGGAAGGAAAGAAAAAAGAAAAGAAAAGAAAAGAAAAGTAAATCCCTCCTTGATTGATGGTCAGATTTCTTCATATAAAAGATCCAGGTACTGAGCCAAAAAGCAGGCAAATACAAAATCAAAAGAGAATTTTCATTTTCAATATAGTAGAAGGAGCTGCCCCACCAAATGGTTTTATATTTTTCTTTGTTAATATTTCTGGCACTTTAGTAACTGCACCTCTATTTGAAGCAGAAGCTGAAGTCATAGGAAATGCCTATGGCAAGAGCCACTTTTCTGTGACAAAGTGATTCAAGTGGCGACTCTCCTTTCCTTGCAGACTCTGGCTGGGCCACGTGCTGGGAACTGACTCTGAGATCCTCAGGCCAACAGCTGAGCCTGAATGAGATGTTGAGAGTTTTCACTCATCCTATCATTCTGGATTACACGTCTCCACTCTGAGTATGGACAAGTGGAAAAAAAGAATAAGTACAACCAACTGCCAGAAACTTTTTGTTGCCTCAGTATGTATCTGCTTTGCAGCAGGATGACTTCTATTTTTCCATTTTTAATTGCTTTGTTTATATTGCCCCTTTTCTCACGGCAGTTTCTAAACACCACTTTGGAGAGAATATTTTATGTTCAAACAGTGACAGTACCGCAGAGATCAAGCTAAGCATGAGAGCTTGTATCTAATATATTCTCACTGCTTTCTTCCTGTCTAATATGCCTGCATGCATATCTTGCTGCTATGACATTAGGACCTATATGGATGCCTACTGAGAGAAAACTAGGAGCAACAGAAAGGCAGACAGAAACAATTCCTCCTCAGGACTCTGATTTGGTGATTCATTAAATCGGCACACACATTGGGCAACCAGACAGACTGAACTTGTAGAGAATTCAGTCAAGAAAGTAAGAGATTGAGAAAACTGTCTCCTGAATCTGGATGGCCAGCTATGTGATGCACTTCATCAAGAAAATGTAGTAATTGCAGCCATTCACTTTTTATTCACAGATATGTAAGAATGGGTTTGATCAGGTCTGTGGAGTGCTTTAAGACCTTTGGAATAAAGAATTTCTGCAGCTATATATGTATGTGTGTGTTTATATATACACATGTATACATATATATATATACACATGCATTTGTATGTATATGTACAGATTTGTGTGTGTGTGCATACCTACACACTTTTTCTCTTAAGTAATTGACAGGATAGCAAGGGAGAATTTCTTATATGATTTCAAAATGATGGCTAAGATGAAGAATCTATCAAAAATATCCAATCAGATTTGAAAATGCACCAAACAGAACTGCTAGAAATGAAAAATGAACTGAAATTAAAAACATAATAAACATTAAACAGTAGATAGTATATGCTTGAAAAAAAGAATTAGTAAATAAGAAAACTGATCTAAACAAAGTACTCAGAATGTGAAACAGGATATGAAAAGATAGAAACTATAAAAAAGAAGTTAAGAGACTTGGAAGATAGAGAGATATACGTATGGGTGTGTCTAACTGATACTCCAAGAGGACATGGAATGGAAGAGAGGTAATATAAGAAAATACGACTGAGAAATGTTCATGATTGATGCATCCTATATTGTAAAAAGCCCAGGGAGTTCCAAACAGAATTAGTAAAAATAAATTCATGCCTAGACACACCATCATAAAAGAAAGTAAACAATAAGAGAACTCAAATTTAAAGAAAATATTTTAAAAGCAGCCAGAGAGCACTGACAAATTAACTACAAAGGAATGACAATTCGACTGGTCACACAATAAAATAAAAGAAGCCAGAAGAAAGGGTAATAGTATTTTTATGTGCTGAGAGAAAAAAAAAAACAAAACTATTTATCTAGAATTACATATCCAGTGAAATATGATTTTTTGAGAATGAAAGTAAGATAAGACATTTACAGTCAAATGATAAGAGCTTACTATCAATCAACATTCAATAAAGGAAATTCTAGAAAATTTACTTAAGAAAGAAGAAAATTATTTCAGAAGGAGAGCCTGAAAAAGCTTATTAGAATATTGTAATAGTGAAAATTTGGAAATTTTGAAAATTCAAAATCATTCTCATACATTAATTATAAGGTAAAGAAGGATTTTTAAACTGCAATTTGTTAGCTTAAAATATATAATAAACTACAACTTGTTAGAAAATGACAAAAAGAGCATTACAAATCAGAATGAATAGAATGTGCCCAAAGGAAATAGTAGACCCATTAATAAGTCCTAAAATTTTTATAATGAAAAAGTAAAGAAAAAATGGAATGAACTGACTTTGAGAAGTCAGAACAATAACAACTAAGTACATTTAAGATATAATAAACTTAAAAGTAAATGAACAATGATCGCTCTTAAAATAACATTTGCTTTGGGAAAAATTGATTACATAAAACAAGCATCTGGTATACCTAATAATAAATAATAAAAGAAAATACCCAAATAAGATAATTTGAGTTTAAAAAAGAAAGTGTAAAATATTTTTGAGAAGAAATTTATGTCATTATTTTTAAAATTAAAAACAACTAAACATCGAATCAAATGAATCCAGGGCCAGAATGGCTTTCCAGAGCATTGTTTTAAAAGTTTCCAGGGAACAGATGTAGCTCAAGTGGTTGAGCATCTGCTTCCCTTGTGCAAGGTCCCAAGTTCAATCCCTGGTGACTCCTAAAAAAACAAAAACAAACAAACAAATGAAAAAACCAACTCTCACATAGCTCAGTGGTACCAGCTCCTGAGTTCAATCCCTGGTATTTATTAAAAAATAAAAAATAAAGTTTCCAAAAAGAGTTAACCCCCATGCTAACAAAATGTTAATATCAGACAAAAATAAAAAACATTATACTAAGTGAAGGAGACCAGATACAGAGTACTACATATTGTATGATTCCATTTATATAAAATGTAAATATAAATTAATTTCTAAAGATGAAAGGAGATTAGTGGTTATATAGGTCTGAGGAAGAAATGTTAAGGGTTGTGGAGGCTTTCTTTTTTAATGAAATTGTCCTAAAATTTTTGAGATGATGAATGTACAACATTGTGATTATACTAAAAGCCATTGATTATACACTTTGGATAGAATAGCCAGAAACAATAGTTATGTACAGTGGGGGAAGCATAGAGATATTGAGAGGTGAGGCATTTTCTTGTTTGTTTGTCTGTTTTTTGATAATTAGTAGTATTATTGAAATAATGAAAATGCTCTAATAATGATTGAAGTGATGAATGCACAACTATGTGATTATAACAAATACCATTCATTGCATACTTTGGATGAATTATATGTTTATTAATATGTATTAATAAAACTGATTTGTTAAAAAAAAGTGTTTTAAAACAAATATTTTTAAATGCTATGTAATTTAAAATCTCCAATAACTTTGACAGTCAAACATGGCAAAACTAGCTCAAAAATAAAACTATTGAACAGGAGTATTAAATAGGTTGTTTCATTTTGTGTAGCATCTATATCTCTAGATAGTTGTCACCCAATTGAAGTATTGAGAATAATTTCAACAGTTCATCTTGGTTTAGATGGCAATGACTGCTATGTCATTTTAAAATTTAAGAAACAAAAATTGCCAACAAATACAGTAAGGAAAGGGTTAATGTCCTTAATACATAAAGATCTTTTTTATACCAATAATCAAAACTCTAATATCCCAGTGGGAGAAGGGGAAAAATGGACAAATGATAAAATCTAAAGTAGCAGAAATAGAAATGACCAGTTAGCCTAAGAAGTATTTCATTTCTCTAGTAATAAAAGAAATAAAAAATACAAAAATGAATCAATTCTGAGAAGTGATTCGTGGGATAGGCATGAGCTGGTGATACATAAATTGTTTTCTTAGAGAGTTTCAGATCTCTCATAACATGCAGCTCTTACCAAATCAGTGTTCCCTTCATAATAAAGAAAATTCTCTACAACCTTATCATTATGCAAGAAAAAGTAATGTAATATGATTTCTATCGGTATTTTAAATCTACATCGGATAAAGATTTAATTAATAACTGAGTCATTTTTCCAACACTTTAGATAATTGATGTTGCTTTTTACAAATTCATTTGAAAAGATAAATTTTTTAAAACTATGTTTTTTTATCATAATTGGCATAAAACTGTAGGGCCAAAAGCAATAATTTTTCAAAATGAGATCCATTAATGACCTGGATGCCACCCAGACCTGTTTGTACTTGGATATCTGAATTTTTCACAGACTCCCAGGAGTTGCTGACACACTCAAGGTTGAGACTCCCCCATGGGAAGCACACAGAAAATAGGAAATGCATGACTGGCACTCATCAGGCCTCCTGGAAGTGCCTCAGGGCACACACCTGCAAAGCAGCAAGCACATGAACTTAGATGTTGCCACTGCTAAAGGCCCCTGGAAAATCTGCCTGGGAGTTAAGAGGACCACCCCTAAGAAGAGACCTTTTGTTTGCCTTTGGCAGCTGACTTCCAGGGAGCCCTGTGTGCTGAGGCAGAAGCAGATGCAGTGGGACAAATCCAGGGTTAGAACTAGTCACCCACCAAACCTGTTAAAGCAGCAGGGGACCAGCCGTACCATCCTCATATATGCAATTCAGTCATAGCCATCCCTTTGGATTGGCACACACAAGCTCTGGCATCAGCCTTTTTCCTTATTCTCTTGAAAGTTACAAAGGATTCAATTTTCTGAAATTTTGCCATATTTCCTGCCCTCTTATCTACTTACCGTGAATTGCATGTCAAAAGATGAATATGCATTCAAAATCTAGGTACAGAATAAAGAATGAATTCAAACTTATTTTTTTAACAAATCAAATTTATTGGTACATATTAATAAAGCATAAATCCATCCAAATATTCAATCAATGGTATTCAGTGTAATCATATATTTGTGCATTCATCACTTCAATCATTCTTAGAGTACTTTCATTATTCCAATAATAATAATAAACAAAAAACAAACAAAACTTATCACCTCTCAATTTCTCTATGCTTCCCCTGCCACACATCACTGCTATTCTTTTTCCTTCTCTCTGGTATATTTGTATTTATTTTTGTTAAAACAGTCTTACACATTCAATATCACCCATATTCATGTTTTACATGAGGTTTTACTGTCATATACAGTACCATGCTACAGTTTTTAGCTTTCCTTCTAGTAATATACATGACCTTAGACTCTCCCTTTCAACCACTGTCATACACATACAATAGCATTGCTAGTTACAAACACCATGATATGGTTTCACCATTTCTATTCATTTCCAAATATTTGCAAACAACATTTTTACCAGTTCTGCACAGATTAAACCTCAGCTTTCCATTCTCTAACCTCATTCTATTTTCTGGTGACCTATATTCTAATTATTAACTCCATGAGTTTGTACAATATATTTAGTTCATAATAGTACAATCATACAGTATTTGTCCTTTTATGTTTGGCTTGCTTCACTCAACATAATGTCCTCCAGGTTCATCCATGTTGTCATATGCTTCATGACTTCATTTCTTCTAACTACTGCATAATATTCCACCATGTGTATATGCCACAATTTGTTTATCTATTCATCAGTTGATAGACACCTGGGTTGTCGAGTTCAGCAAAGTGGCAGAATACAAGATTAATACACAAAAATCAATAGCATATCTAACACTACTGATGTGCAATCTGAGGAGAAAATCAGGGGGAAAATTTTCATTTAAAATAGCAGCTAAACAATCAATTATTTAGGAATAAACTTAACCAAGGACATAAAGGACCTGAATTCAGAAAACTACAAAACATTGCTAAAAGAAACTGAAGAAGATTTAAATAAATGGAAGGACATTCCATGTTCATGGATTGGAAGACTAAATATCATTGACATGTCAATTCTACCCAAACTGATTTACAGATTCAACACAATCCCAATAAAAATCCCTAAAGTTTTTATTGCAGAAGTGGAAAAGCCAATTATCAAATTTATTTGGAAAGGTAAGGGGCCCCAAATAATCAAAAAGATCTTAAAAATGAAGAACAAACTTGGACGACTCTCACTTCCAGACTTTAAAGCATATTACTTAACTACAGTTGTAAAAAACAAACAAAAAAAAAACAAAACTGCATGGTACTGGCATAGAGACAGACACATTAACCAATTGAATCGAATTGAGAACTCAGAAATAGACCCTCACTTCTTCAGTCAAGTGATTTTTGACAAGGCAGTCAAGCCCTCCCTGCTGGGCCAGAACAGTCTATTTAACAAATGGTGCTGGGAGAATGGATATCCATATTCAAAAGAAAGAAAGACAACCCCTATCTCACACTATATACAAAATTTAACTCAAAATGGATCAAGAACCTAAATATAAAAAACAACAACCATAAAACGCCTAGAAAAAAATGTAGGAAAACATCAAGATCTTGTGGTACGCAGTAGTTTCTTAAACCTTACACCCAAAGCATGCGCAACAAAAGAAAAAATTGATAAATGGGACCTCCTCAAAATTAAACACTTTTGCACATCAAAGGACTTTGTCAAAAGGGTAAAAAGGCAGCCGACTCAATGGGAAAAAATATTTGGCAATCACATATCCAATAGGGGTTAAATATCATGATATACAAAGAAATCATACAACTCAATTATAAAAAGACATACAACCTAATTTTAAAATGAGCAAAAAACTTGAAAACACAATTCTCCAAAGAAGAAATACAAATGGCAAAGAAACACATGAAAAAATGTTCAACATCACTAACGATTAGGGAAATACAAATCAAAACTACAATGCAATATCATTTCATACCTATTAGACTGCCATTATTAAAAAGTTGGAAAACTGTAAATGTTGGTGAGGCTGTGGAGAGATAAGAATGCCTATTCTCTGTTGGTGGGAATGTAGAATGGTACAGCCACTGTGGAGGACTGTTTGGCAATTCCTAAGGAAGTTGATTATAGACTTGACATGTGACCCGACAATACCATTACTAGGTACATATTCAAAACTGAGAGGAGAGACACGAACAGACATCTGCACACCAATGTTCACAGAGGCATTGTTCAGGCTTATTTTTAAAGCTATATATGAGAATCCTTTTTCTTGCAGATACAGACAGGTGATTGGAGACTCTGACATCTGACTTGATGGTGAGACTCTGATAGCAATAAAGTATAACTGAATATTTGTCAGCCTAGTTGTGGCATGTTTGTTCACACTTCAGGCCAGTTTCATGAAAGGGAATAAAAGCACTGTATTTTTCCATTTGTAGAGCTGTGAGTAGTTTTGGATTTTCCTAGTTTCTTTTGAAATCAGTTTTTAACAATATTTTTGTATTTTTGAGAAGATAAATAAATTTTCTAAAGTAAAAAAAATTGAGCATTTATTTATATTTTCAGTGTTTCAGCTTACAAAGAGGACTTACAAAAAATCACTTTGGCATTTTTGTAAAAGCCCAAATGTAAACAAAGAGTAAATACAAATTCCAGGAGTCTGTTAAAATTCTACTAATGTGTCCTATACCCACTATGCTTTGCTTGAATTGGCTCTTTTGTGTCCCTGTTTCCCCCAGCCTTGGCCAAGTGCATTTTGTCTCTCACTAGTGCCCTAACGAAGATGATACTATGGTGGGCATTCATTGCAGTGGCATGTGCAGAATTATGGTTCAGGATTTCTTCATTGCTTCATTGGGGTTACCATCTCAGGGAGTGAGTTGTACATGCCCTTAATGATGGGCAACACAGAATTTCAACTCTCTCCATGACTAAAATTCTTCCTCACCCAAAATGTGTTTTTTAATGTAACCATTTTTCTTATTTATAGTATAGAAATAGTTCATGGAAATACAAAACATCTTAAATCGTATGTTAGGGGGGAAAAAGGATATTATCTTTGTCCTCCCCGTCCCCCAGATGTCCACTGCTTTCGCTGGTATTTACTTTTATTATAATCATTGTGAAGAGAAAATTCAATTCAGAATCTGTATAGAATGATAAATTAATTCCAAATAGAAGTTGTATCCATATTCATCACTGATCACCAAATGGGACTTATTATAAATGTACTAGGAGACTATCAGAAAGGCAATGTTGATTTACTTTACATAGATAAACAAGTCACATAAAAAATGAAAGCACAATTCTTTCTGAATTGTAAGTGATTAAACATTAATGACTGTAAAGCTTAGTCAAATACTGAAAGTCTTAAAGTCTTCCACAGTACATCATGTTGAGTGTCATCAGATGAAACAGAATGCCAATATTAGTTGGAATGTTCTTGAAAAGAGTTAAGCTTTGTCAATAGCTATAAATGTACATGTGCCAATATCTAAAATTCTATCAATCTTTATACCCTCTTTATAGAGGCTCTGTTAATCTGTCCCTTCCAAAAATATTCTGATACTAGCTGGCATTGAAATTAAATTAATCTGAATGTGATTTTGTATTCACTTATTTGTTTCTTTGTGCCGTATCTATGGATTTTTTATATTGATGTCATCAAGTATTTATCTACAACAAAAGAGATAGAGAATGAATAAATAAAATATTTGTTTTCAATTACCACAACTGGCTATAAAAAGTATTTTTGTGAGTATATTTAAATATTTCTTTTATTCAACTCACATTGATTCTTACTTGATGCCAATGAAAGTACCACAGATGACATTACAAAGACATGGGTTCTAATCTCAGTACTGCTATTAAGTCATATGACCTTGTAAAAATCACTCAACCTGTTTGAGTCAGTTATTATTGCTTTAAAGTGATATATCTCTCTTTTCAACTACATAGTTATGTTGAAGCAGTAAATTCAAAACTACTTGATGTTCTGTGTTACATCTGTGCAAAGTTTTGTTGAGAAGCTTGGTATAAAGCCCTGAGATGGTTGCAGATGAAGAAATTCAAATAAGGGGTAAAATAAGTTTTATTTTCTTGCAGAGTACTGAAAATATAATTACTTCAGCAACTGACACCAGAATTCTTCTGAGGAAGAACTTATTTTTTCAGGAAGATGCTTTAGATGAGGGCTCTGGGGTTTGAGGGATAGCAGTAAGAAAGATCTGGTAGGAAGAAGAAAGCTGTTCTGTACAGTAAATAAGAAGACTCTGCCACTGTGGGTGGAGGAAATCCTTGAGGGAGAGAATGAAGAAGAGAGACTCAAGAAAAAGGAATTGTAAGATGGCAGTAGGCCACTCCCTGTGATCTTCGAATTTTCTGCAAAATCATTGCAAGTCACCAAAAATTTTGTGTCTGTGGATTTTTGTGGAAACCAGTGAAGAAGCTAAATTTCAGGTCTAGTTTAGCTCAGAATGAGAGAAAGATACCATATGCAGATGTCAGTTCTTGAAGATGGGAGAGAAGAAAGCCCTTAGAAATCCTTAAAGGTGGGATTGATTTGACCTATTACAGGCTCTGGAATTTAGGATTCTAGTCAAATTTACCAATGTGTTTGAGAGACCAAAAAGCTTCAGCTGGCTCAGCTACATGCACAATTAAATATAAAGCAAGTTTAGTAATTAAAAAATGCTGTAAGAGATTTATAGTATTGCATGATATCAGAAGAAGGGCATATTACTTCCAGTTGAAAATATCAGGAAAATTTCATGGAGGAGGTAGATTTGTATTTGAGATTATTTTGTTTTTGTTTTGTTTCATTCTGCTTGTTTCATCTTAATGTATGAGTGGAATTTTAAGAAGATAAAAAACATTCCAGAGAATTTATTCCTTTTCAAAAGACTATCCAAATTTCACTGCAGGAACGTAAAAATCACCTAAGTGTTCCATCCCATCCTTTTTGTTTGCTTGTTTCAGTTAGAACATATTCATCCATTCTTTCATTCACTAAGTCAAAAGCATTTTACTTTGTTCCCACTCTGTGCCAAATATGGTGCTAGATACTGAGCTTACAAAAATAAAGTACTGAACTTGTCCTCGTGGAGTTTAGACTCTAGTAAGAGGGCTTGCCATCTTGCTAGCTTATGTGTATTGGTTTCACTTTTGAAAAAACATTCAATCATTGATTGTACACTTTGGATGGATTTATGTTTCATGAATATGTACAAATAAAATTGATTTTTTAAAAAGCACTCATGTTTGAAAATATCCTCCAGCTTGTGTTAAAAGTTTACAATGGACAATGAAGTTTTTTATATATTGTCATTTTCATCCTTATTGACAAATATTTCTTGAGCATTCAAAAAGGATCACCTTTTAAAAGTAATCTGAATTTCATACTATTTACTCATTTCTGTTACCAAAATACAATTTGGAACAAACCTACAAAGCATCAGAAGTCTCACCTAATAGATTTTAAAAAAGACTTTGAAATGAGATTGCTGAGAACATAATAGAATAGTGCACACATAATCTTATACATAAAAAATTTTTCATGTAGATCAGGGGATTTTTAAACTCCTATTCTAGTTAGTAGGAAAGAAAATCAAGTTTACTAATGATTATTAAAAAGTGCAGTAAGTGCTATTACTTGCAAGATTGTGATATTTAGAGGACTTGAAATAAATTACACCTGCTTTAAGATCTCAGACCACTTTGTGATTACTGTCAAGATAGGATTTGCAAATGTAGGGGGAAAAAAGTCAAGAAGGAAGAAAAAGGATTCTGAGATATTTGAGGGTAAGGACAGTCTTTTTCATTTTGATATCCCTGGAGTCAAAAGCAATTTCTGGTATATATTTAGTAGGTGCAAAATAGCCTTTGTTGAAAAAAGCGAAGGTCATGGGTAAGCCACCAACTAAATATTCATCCCTACGGTTCTTTGCCTGCTGCTAAATGGTTCTTATAACACTTTTAAGGTAAAGACTCTCCATTAGATCCATCCCCTCGCATCCCTAACTGCCTCCGGCAGGGTCTGAATATCCTTCATATTTCTCCTGTATGTGGGAATAACCCTGTGGCCAGCAGACCATGCTCTCTTTTGTTTTAAGACAAAATGTTAGAGTTTAAGTATTGCTGTAAAATGAAATAATATCTTTGGCACTGCATTTAAAATAACAACCTGCCTAAAGGCAAAATTCTCTTCCCCTCATCACATGGTGAATCTATTTCATATTCTAAATGTGTTTAGTTAGCAGTCCCATCCCAGACACTGGGAGAGAAACAGGAGACAGTAAAGAGTGCAGAACCTGCAAGAAATAGGCAGTGTGGTGAAGATCTGTACACTGCAGATTTGAAGGAAATTTGGCCCAAAAGCATAGTCATTAAATATATACACTGGGTTGACAATGAGGGTGGAAAACATGGGCTGAATGATGCATTTTGATATTTTAAAGGTAATCTACTTCAGTCAAATGTTTTTATTTGAAGAAAGACTTTCTTACAAAGGGGACAGATTTGCCTTTTCAGACATACTATTTGGGGTGTGCCAGAGGGAATCTACATCACATTAGGCTAAAGACTATAGAAACTATATTTTACCATCTCTAAAATAGTTGCCTGAAAAATAACCTGAATTATTTGAAATCATGTGGTTATTTAGGATTAAAAGATTTTGGACATAAATTTGTTTTAAAGAAAAAAATCCCAAAACTACAATACACATAATATTACATATTGTAGTATTTTATCTCAAAGTGAATTGGAGAAATGTTTATATAGAATTGTACATTTTGCAGCAATGTGATGAAGCTAATAAATTGTGGAAAGTTGTCTAGACGTCCCCCACCCACCACCACCACCACACACAAAAAAATGAAGTTTTCAATAAATAGATATGAGGTATAGTTTGACATATGAAAGCAGTCCTTGAGCTTTGTGAATAAAGTACTGGAAGCTAAGTTTGTTAAGTCCACCAATTACAATATCTATATGAAGCCTTATAGATCAGACATTCTTGCATAAAGCATAGAAGAGTATAAAATAAACAAAGATATCCTAAGCTTGACACGAATCTCTTTATAACAATGTGTCTGAGTATAAACAGATGTTTTGCCACATAAAGCAAGGTCTCAAAAGCTTAGATTAGGGGTTAACAAACTATGGCCAGCAATCCAAAGCCAGCATGTGGCTTGTTTTTTGGGCAACCCTCCAGCTAAGGATTTTTTTTAAAGGTTTAAAAGAAAAAAAAAAAAAAAATAAGGGACAGTCACCATATGTGACTCCCAAATCCTAAAATATTTACTCTGACCATTTAAAAAATTACCTTGCCAATCCCATATTTACATTCTAATGACTTGGTGACTACCTTGAATGTGCAATTTTGGATTAAGTTGGAAATGCCACATTATTACACTAAAGATAGCTCTTCTTCTCTGGCAATCAATTAGAACCATTATAAAGCCTGAAAAGATGAAAAATTTCTCTAGCAATGAATCATATGTTCAAATTTCTAGTACAATAAATCAAAGTAGATTTTGCTTTCTTATCAAAAGGAATGTCTTAGAAATGAAGTTGTACAACGGTAATTCTAAAATTAAACACTTTTTTTTATATAATTAGAAGAAACATGGATTTGAGATACAAAACTGACACTTGTTGAAAGCAGTGAAAAATTCTTATACCCAACTGTAATATTCTTTCTTATTAATTCTTCAAAAAAGGTCATATGTCTCCATATATTTTTGAACATGTCACTTCATGTAAAAATACTTAAGTACTTTAAAGCTAAGAAAATTTTATATGTGCTTGTTTGGTAAAATAAAATCCTTTTAATATGTTTATCTACCTTGTTAACTAACTACATAGCTCAGAACTCAAGCTCAATTAATGCAACCTTATCATTAACATTATTATCAAAATAGAAATGTATATTAAATTAGATGCATAAAAACCTACTTTCATGGTATGAAACCCAAAAATAAGATTGGTCTGGTATGAATAGATAAAGATTACCATATTACAAGGTAAAAATATATTCCAGAATGGTATTTTACATTAAATAGGAATTAATAAAATAATTTTAACCAAATTATTTTTCTCTTTTAAGCAACAAGTTGTACTCATAATAAAATGTCAACAATAAATTCAATTTCTTATAATGTGGAAATATTAATTGTCTTTAAACCTCTGAATATTAAAAATGATGAGGAAAAATAAAAGTACTATGAGAATTTAGAATTTAGAATGTTAAGCATAACAAAAAAACAATTTTTTTATTAAAGTGGACTTGAAAACTATTATAAGAATTAGGAGAAACAAAATTCATTGTAATGTCAGTTTGATTTAAATAAGATTTTTCCCCCTTTTTAAGCCCTTATTGATAAACTATTTTGCTACTTGCCCTAATTTTAATTTGAGGTATTCACTCTGATGTTGTGGTACCTTAAGTCATAGTAACAATATCTATATCAAATACATAGATATTTTTAAGTTTTTGTGTTAAGTATTACTGCCCTTTTACTTAAGAAAAAAAAATGGGTTTGTTGGTTGTTTACTTTAAATCTTTGACAAACACTCTACATCAAAGAAGGTCAAGCCACAAATAATATCCAAGATCAACTTTACTTTAGCAAAGATCAATGACTTTTAATAAGGTTTTGGAAGGATGTGGGTCAATATAGAAGCTGCAAGATATTTTTCCTTCATTATTTTAAAACAAATGTGCATCTTCTGTGGGTAATGGAGCCCAAAGCAGTCGCTTTTAAACCTTCTATTCCAAAAGATAAAATACTTCTGAAACAACAAGCCTTTGACATCTGTGACACAGGAGACATGCAGAAGTCATTAAAGCTATCCCGAGGGGTTTCCAACAGTTGCTTCACTTTAGGGTGGGTGTGAGAAGGCTTAAAATTAAATTACTTTAAAATAAAGTTAGAGCACTAAGCAATTTCCTGCTTTCGACTCAGTAGGGTTTCCCGTGAGAAAAGAAAGTGGGCAAAAAGCTCAGACAGACAGACAAACATATTTACCCCTAGGTGGAAGGTACAAATTAAATTAGCCTGCTACAAAAGGGAGATGTTTTCTCCTTCTGTTCAGATGTCATGGTAGTGAGGAAACATCGTCTGGGGCCAAGAAAAATGGCACAAATGCATTCATCTGAGTTACCATTCATCCTGATCCAAGGTCTAAACAGAACACATAAAAGAACAGCACTGTTGAAGGACTTCCTCTCCCTAGTAACCAAGTTGAGACTTGCAAAGGAACATGGGAGCAGGGGGTGGGGATCTTTCCAGAATGCTTTAGTATTGATGGAAGTGTCAAGGGATGTTATGGAGTTAATGACTGAATCTGAAATTGCATCAGTATAATTTGATTCCATATTTCATAGATGGAGTTGTATTTTATGGTACACAGTATGGTGTGTTTAGAGGTACATTGTGAACTTTCTTTCCCTCTGTGGCTGGAAACCAACATAGGCACTTCCAAAGAGTCAAGTATCTATTATAGTGCCTCATTAATATGCATGTTTTTGGCACTCAGTTTGGTTCAGCTGGTATGCTTTCCAGTATCTCATTCTTTATTTATATGAGACTGGGAGGTGTGACCTATGGAGCCAGTTGGCTGTCATGAATCGGAATATTCATTAAGCCTTATGAATTATGCATCAGGCTGCTTATAATAGTGAGATCCACATTTGATCTAGCCAGAACTCTCAACTGCTTCCCATTTGATGGAACAATCCACATTTTGGTCAAACTATACATGTGTTCCATATACTGCAGAAGGAGTGCTTGTGAATTTGCTACGCAGAAATACTTGGAGATTTTGCAACTCACATCTGACTAAGTGGGTTTCATATTTTTTGCATATTTGAAGGCCTCAGCAGACATGGTTCTTCTCTAGTAAACTAGGCTCAAGTCACATTCTTCTCTAGCCTGATTTCTATCCCTTACTGCTCTTGTTTATGAAAGTCATCAATAACTATTGCACAGCCTGGATTACAAAAGATAAGTAGTTATCTCCTGGTGCTCTACATATAAAAGGAAAGCCACATATAGAGAACTTGGAGATTACTTTTGAGAGTTTAGCCTCTCTTATCTAAAACAAACAAATCCTTTTACTGATAACTTTATCATTTTGTTCCTTTTTTGTGGACAAGTAAATCCAGGCCATATAAAATCTGTTTTCCAGATTTTACTGATTTTATAAAATTTTATCAAAATTCAAAACCATTATTTATTAGTTAGGTATCAATTACATTAATTTTTAAAATGTATGCAACACTATTTAATTTAAGTCCTGTTAAATTCACACCTTTTGAAATAAAACTTGAGAAAGAAAAAATAAGAGTTGAAAAGATTGACTGGTAAAAATTAATATTCTTTCTTTTGTATGCATCAGCAAGCTCAAGTGCTAAAACCATATCAGCTTTTAGAATTTTAGCACAAGCTGTTCAAGTTAAAATTGCCCCCCAAACTATCTATTCTTATGTAAAAAATATGATTTTATGTAACATTGATCTCAAGTCTTTGATCACCATCCACTTAAAGATGTCTCTACTCTTTTTTTTTTTTTTTTTCCTCAATGTAGACCTGCCTTGGAAAAGGCTCCTATTCAGGGAAATAAGTATTATCAGTTAAAGCCTAAAATATAATTTGAATTTAGCCCATTCCATTTGCTATATTCTGGAAGAGTGGCCTAAAGAAACTATAGCCAGCTCTACAAAAGGTCATGGGTGAGTCCTGGATAAAATGGCATTGTTTACAGATATTTTAGTGACGAGATTAGCTGTCATTTATTTTCACATACCTAACTGAGGAGCTTTAGTGGTTCCCAGCAAGAATGTGTTCTCTTCTCTTTCTTAACCTGTCACATCCTTGTCAGTTCCAATAAAATTACTTACCTGAATTATGCAAATGAAGTTTTGTTATGTCCAGCTCCCATCATTGTTCATCTCCACTACAGCTGAAAATTCTAGCAGTCCCCTTGCTTACAGTGTCTGACTCCAGGACTTCTTGGGTCAAGACCTTTCAACCTCAGAGCTTGACTTATGCCACAGCCATTTGACAAATCGCGCAGACCCTCACAAAAGCCGGTTGAGCTCCAGAGTGGCTGCTCTCTCTATACACCACTGTTTCTCTGTTTTGACATTTCCTTCTCACTTTTCCTCTCAGTAATTACACAAAGGGAGAAAAAGACATTTGTGTTTAAAGAATGCTTTCATTTAGAACTGTGATAAATGGCTCCCCTTTCCAAGAAGCTGCAATCCCACTGCAGGACAGAAGGTTCCTTCACAAGGCCGGGATAGTAAAAGCCGCCCACCAAAATCCTTCCCGAACCTCAGCTTTGCCTCTAAAAACCCTGCAGAAAGTATCCTCTGATCTCATCTACGTTTTCAGTAAAACTTAAAAAATGGGAAAATGTAGCATGAGCTTCCCATATTAAAACTCTCATGGCTATAAATACAAGGCCATTGAGCTTGTAATGTAAGTGTTCCTAGGAATGTTTGGTATTGGAAAACAAATTTGGAACAAAAGGACGTTGTGATATTTTTAAGTAACCTTGTGCCATTGAAAAATCTCAGTTCAAGTAATAAATTCCACATTATAACATATTCACTCCTCCCTACGGTTCATACATCATCTTGGGATCTGACATTTTAGTGGCCCATGACAAATTTGAAATATTTGTGAAGAAGTTTGATCATATTCTTTTGAAAACAAAACACAACTCTATCATGTAGCAAAAGGGAACCTGTCATTGTAATAAGCGACAATTTTGAATAGAGAATAACATGGTCAACCATGTTTTCATAAGCTTCTTTCAGATTAATAAGTTAATGTCTTTTGTTCCATTGGTGAAAAAAGATTACCAAACATATAAAGTAATTGAAATTGCATGTGACTCAACTCTTGAGAGTTTCAGCAAGGAATGTGTGTGTCAGTGCTCATGCTATGGTTAATCTGTCCCCTTTGCTCATGATAGTGCACGAATCAGAGCATTGCCAGATCACATTCTCAAACCAGGCAAATCACCTCTATGATCTGATATCACACTTGAATTAACAAACCAACAAATCTGCCTTTGAAGCTTAAAGAACAATATATGACTTTATTCACAAAGTAAGGGGAAGGAAAAGGAAAATGTGGGGTTTTTTTTTAATCAACATTCTTTTGAATTTGGGATATGGCATTTATCTGAGTTATGGAGCACTACATTGAGACTAACTTAAGATAGTCCTATCAAGCCATGATACATTAAATGCTTATGAAAGCATCGTTTTTATTTTATTTTTAATAATTAATGGATATGTAGTTTCTACTAATGGATTTACAGTAACATTTCTTCAATCTAAATGAAACCTGGAGGTTAATTTTAGAAAGTCTATGTTAATTGGCATAAAAAAGCTACTTGTCCCTTCCTCTTCCTTGTGCATGTGGGAGCTAAAATATACATATTAGAATAAACATGTCATAGTTTCTATCTCCAAATTTTTTAAAAAGCCAAAAAATAAATCAATCTCATTTGGATTTTTATTGAAATTCACAAATTATTCTCCCTTTCTGTAATTGTGAGGGAATAGGGTCTTTAAGTGTTTCCCATGTACGAGGCACTAGACCAGGCAGTCTGATATGCTTGAAATAATGTACCCTCAGGTCTAAAGGCCAGGATGCTCCAATTCAGAGATCTTTTCCAGCACACAGGAACACATTTAGTGAGAAAAGGAAACCATGGGAAGTAATTTGGTAAACCTTTAACCAGTAAAATATGTGCTTAGTTTATGGTTTCCATCCATTCTGTGAATTGAACAGAGCAGAGGTGAACCTGCTGATGCAGAATTGAAAGTGAGTGTCAGTAAAACTTTATAACCCCAGTGTTTAATAACACTTAGTAGAGTTCAGTACATGAAGTAGAGCTTAATGCAAAGGGAGGCTCATTATCTTTGACAAATAAGGATTGATATTAGCATAAAACAGGAGTTCTTAACCAAGTGTCCGTGTGCTTGAATTGAAATTCAAAAAAACATTAGTCTTCTGGGGACGTGTTGGTGCAAGTATGATATATTTATCAAATAATATACAGTATACGTAGACTTAGTAAGGGGTCTATGGTTTTCACCTGACTGGCAAAGGGGCCCGTGGAACAAAAAAGGTTAAGAACCCCTGGCATAAAATTTCTCATCTTGGTATAAAAAAGCTTATAACTTAAAGTGTAAGTGTATTCAATCTCTTAACTAAAACTGTGTATATATCAATACATGACTCTGAAGATTCCTGGGACTTCTCTTTTTGACTAGATTTTGTGTGTTCCAATTTCAATGAACTCAATTTTTTAAAAAGTTTGTTCTATTTATTTGTTGTGATCAATTACATGCTCACATTTGAGTTTTACCACCAAAATGAAACTTTATATATTTTGTATTAGAGAAGCTGCAGAATTACAAAAAATCATGCAATATCCACCGGCTCCCCATGCATGTAGTTTTCTCTATTATTAGCATTTTGCATTAGTGTGGTACCTTTGTTAAAATTGATGAAAGAATATTATTATCCTTAAACTACTAACTATAGTCTATAGTTTACATTAGAGTTTATTGTTTGTGTTGTTCAGTCTTATGTTGTTTGTTTTTTTCAATTCTAGTAACATATATACAACCTAAAATTTCCCCCTTAACCACATTCAAATATATAATTCAGTGGTGTTAATTACATTAACAATGTTTTGTTACCATCATCACCCTCCATTTGAAAATGTTTCCATCATGCTAAACAGAAAACTGTACCAATTAAGCATTAACTTCCCTTCCCTACTACCACTTAGGCCCCTGGTTACCTGTATTCTAGTTTCTGACTCTATGAATTTGTTTATTCTAATTATTTCTTATCAGTGAGGTTATACAACACCTGTCATTTTGTGTCTGGCTTATTTCACTCAACATGATGTCTTCAAAGTTCATCCATGCTGTAGCATGTATCAGAACTTCATTCCTTTCTACAGCTGGATAATACTCCTTCATATGTATATATCACATTTTGTTTATCCATTCATTGGTTGATAGACACATGGATTGCTTCCATCTTTTGGCAATCGTGAATAATGCCTCTATGATCACCATTGTGAAAATAGATATTTTCTATATCTAAGTGACTGAGTCACTTCTTTGACTTGTTTTGGGTATATACCTAGAAGTTGAATTGCCAGGTAAAGTGATAATTCTATACTAAATATTCTGAGGAACTGCCAAACTCTTATCTACAGTGGCTGCACCATTTTATATTCCTGCCGAAAAAGAATGTTTTCTCAAATGTGTAGGTTGAATTTTTACTTTCATGATGGAGTCCTTTGATGCATGAAAGTTTTAATTTAGTTGAAGTCTTATTTATCTTTTTTCTTTCGCTGCTTATGTTTTTAATGTAAAGTCTAAGAAACCATTGCCTAAACAAGGTCATGAAAAAGCTTCCATATACTTTCTTCTAGGAGTTTTATAGTTTTGATTCTTAAATTTAGGTCTTTTGATCCATTTTAAGTTAATTTTTGTATATGGAGATCCAGTTTTCCCAGGATTATATATTGAAGAGATTATTCTTTCCCCATTGAGTGGACTTGGCACTCTTACCAAAATCAATTGGTCATAGACATGAGGATTTATTCCTGAACTCTCAGTTTGATTCCATTTGTCTATGTGTCTATCCTTTTGCCAGTGCCATGCTGTTTTTGTTACTTTAACTTTGTAATAAGTTTTAAAATTGGGAAATCTGAGTCCCACAATGTTGTGCTTTTTCATGATGGTTTTGGCTATTTGGGATTCCTTACCCTTACATTTAAATTTGATGATTGGCTTTTCCATCTCTGGAAAGAAGGCTATTGGAATTGTGATTTGTGAGTGTATTGAATTTGTAAATTTCTTTAGGTAGAACTGACATCTTAACATTTAGTCTTCCAATCCTTGAACATGTATTATCCTTCCATTTATTTAGGTATTCTTTGATTTCTTTAAGCAATGTTTTCTGATTTCCCTTGTAAAATTCCTTTACATCCTTTGTTAAAATTGTTGTTTTAATTGCTATTGTAAGTGAAATTTTTTCTTGATCTCCTCTTCATGTTGTTCATTACTAGTATATAGAACTACTACCAACTTACATTTTTGTCATGTACCCTGCCACATTGCTGAATTCATTTCCCAGTTGCAGTAGCTTTGTTGTTTATTTTTTCAGAATTTTCTCTATATAGGATCAAGTTATCTGGAAATAAGGAAAGTTTTACATCTTCCTTTCCAATCTAGAAGTCTTTTATTTATTTTCCTTGCCTAATTGCTCTGGCAAGAACTTCCAGTACAATGTGAATAACAGTGGTGACAGTGAGCATATTTGTCTTGTTCCTGATCTTAACATGAAAGATTTCAGTCTTTAACCATTGAGTATTATTTTAGCTGTGGATTTTTCATGTATTACAATTATCATGTTGAGTTAGTTTCATACTATCCCTTGTTTTCTAAGTGTTTTTTTTTTAATCAAAAATGGATGCTAGATTTTGTCAAATGACTTTGTGCACCAATTTAGATGATCATATGATTTTTTTCCCTTTTTTCTAATAATGTGGTGTGTCACATTAGTTGATTTTCTTATGTTGAACCATCCTTGCATACCTAAGATAAAATCCCACTTGACCATGGTATATAATTATTTTTATGTACTATTTCAATCATTTTGCTAATATTTTGTTGAGGATTTTTCATCTATATTCATAGGGGTTATTGTAAGGAATTTTCTCTTCTTGTGGTACCTCTATATATGACTTTGGTATTAAGATGATGTTGGCATCATATAATGACTTAGGAAGTAGTCTTTCCTCTTCAATTTTTATAAGAGTTTGAGCAGGATTGGTGTTAATTCTTCTTGGAATGTTTAGTAAAATTCACCAGGAAAGCCATCTGCTCCTGAGCTTTTCTTTGTTGGGAGATTTGGTTACTGATTCAATCGCTTTATTTATTTATTTTTATATACTTTAGTTTTTTTAAAGATACTTAGCTTACATAAATGTTGCATAAAAAATTATAGGGGATTCCCATTATGCCCTGCTCCCCATACCTCCCACATTTTCCCACATTAATAACATCCTTCATTAGTGTGGTACATTCATTGCAATTGATGAACACATTTTGGAGCATTGCCACTAAGCATGGATTATAGTTCACATTGTAGTTTACACTCTCTCCCACACAATTCTATAGGTTATGGCAAGATATATAATGGCCTGTATCTGTCGTTGCAATGTCATTCAGGATGATTTCCAAGTCTCAAAAATGCCCCTGTATTCCACCTTTTTTCCCTCTCCCTACCCTCAGAACCTCCAGTGGCCACTGCCTCCACATCAATAATACGATTTCTTCCATTGGTAGAATCACAATAAGTTTATAGTAGAATACCAGTAAGTCTACTTTAGTCTATAGTTCATTCCCCAATCCTGAGAATTCTGGAATGGTGATGCCCACTCCACCTCTAATTGAGAGGGGACTTCAATCCCACATGGCTGATGGATGGGACTCTCTTGTTTGAAGTTGTAGATTCTCTCAGTTCCTTGGTATGATGGTTGTCCATCATCTACTCCTTGTTAGTTGTCCTGGGTAAGTCCAATGAACTGGAAAGTATGTGTTGCAACTCTGTTGAGATTCAGGGCCCAGCTGACACATGGACATACCAAAGATTTAAGTCTCTTGGACATACACTTACCAACTTTAGTACTAATTATAGGTTCAAATAGAAGGGACAGTAGAGCCATGTGTACAGAAACCACAACAGAGTCCAATTCTGTCACACTGGGGAACATAAATTCCAAAGTAGGACCCACTGGCAAGGCATCAAATTCCTGAGTTGTCTGCCCTGACTACAGTGTCTGGATGTCTCCAGAGCTCTCTGGAACCCCACTATTTGGGGAAGTATCTATTTCAGTCTCTTTACTTGTTATTGGCCTGTTGAGATTTTCTACATCTTGAATCACAATAGGTAGTTTGGGGGTTTCTAGGAGTTTGTCCATTTCATCTAATTATTTAATTTGTTGGCATACATTTGTTCATAGTATCCTCTTATAGTCCTTATTAGAGCTGTGATATCCATAGTAATGGTCTCCCTTTCGTTTCTGATTTTAATTATTTGAGTTGTCTCTTTTTATTTCTTTGGGAACTAGCTAAAGTTGTGTCCCTCTTATTGAAATTCTCAAATAACCAGTTGTTTGTTTCATTGATTATCTTTTTTGATTTTTAGTCTCTATTTCATTTATCTCTGCTCTAACCTTCATTTCCTTCCTTCTGCTTGATTTAGTTTGCTCTTCTTTTTCAAGACCCTCTAGTTGTGAAGTTAGGTCTCTGTTTAAGGTCTTCTTCATTTGATGAAAGCATGTAAAGCTATAAATTTCCCTCTTAGCACTGTCTTTGCTACACTCTATAAGTTTTTGGTTTGTTGTGTTTTTATTTTCATTCACCTCCAAATATTTTCCAATTTCCCTTTTGATTTATTTTTTGACCCATTGGTTGTTTAAGAGTGCATTGTTTATTTTCCACATATTTGTGAATTTTCCAGTTTTCCCCATTGTTGATTCTAGCTTCAATCCATTGTGGTGGAGGAAGATATATTGTATGATTTTTTCATATATAGTTATACTTGTTGTATCTTCTTGTTAAATTGACCCCTTTAATAACCTTCTTTGTCCCTCATAACAGTTTTTCACTTAAAGTCTATTTTATAATATATTATCATCATTGCACTCTCTTTTTTGGTTACTATTTGCAAGGTATATATTTTTTCCATCCTGTCACTTTAAACCATCTTGTGACTTTAAATTTAAGGTGACTTTCTTGTAAACTGCTTTTTTATCCAATTTTCTAATCTCTGCATTTTGACTGGATCTTTAATCCATTTAAATTTAAAGTAAATTCTGATGATGAAGGACTTTCTTCTGCTTTTTTGCTATTTGTTCTTTGTTAGTCTTTTATGACTTTTGTCTCTCAATTCTTCCATTAATGCCTACTCTCATATTTCCTTGATTTTTTGTATTGTACCATAATGAGTCCCTTCTCATGTCTTTCTGCATATATTTTTCATATATTTCTTTGTAGCAACCATGGGACTTAAATGTAACATCTTAAATCTGTAACAATTATGTATGATTTGATACCACCTTAACTTCAACAGCATACACATACACCATTCCTATTTCTCTCCTTTGGTAGTTTGAGTTTTTTGTGGACCACAAATAGCTCATATCCTTAGAGCTAATCCATTCCTGGGAGTATAAACTTATTATAGGTGGGACCTTTTGATTGGATTGTGTCAGTTAAGGGTCTTTGATTATATTACTCCAGTAAGTCATGACACATGGTGGGTCTTAATCCTCTTATTGGAGTTCTTTGTAAATGAGGTGAATACAGAGAGAAAAATGACACAGGAGCACCGAGAGAAATACCCAGAAGCTGAGACAGTGAAAGCCATGAAAGCAAGAACCTGAAAACAATGAACCCAAAAGAGAGAAAGCAGAGAGAACCCAAAAGAGAGAAAGCAGAAAGAAAGCTGGAAGAAACCAGAAGTTGAAAGCAACAAGATCCAGAAGAAAGGAAGAGACAGCAGACTCCACCATTGTGCCCTGCCATGTGACAGGAGTTCAGGATTGCTGAAAGCTTGTCTTTGGGGAGAAAAGCATCACCAGATGAAGCCTTGATTTGCTGGTCTTTATTTCTTTATACCACATTCATCTACTGTCTAGTGTCCTTTTCTTTATGTCTAAAGAAATCCCTTTAGCATTGCTTGTAAGGCAGGTTTAAAAAACCCTCAGCTGTTTTTTATATGGAAATGTCTTAATCTCTCCTTCATTTTTGAAAAACAGTCTAGACAGATAAAAACTACTGGATTGGCAATTGTTTTCTTTTAACACTTAAAATATTTCATCCCACTGCCTTCTTGCCTCCATAAATTTTTTATGAGAAATTGGCACTTATTCTTCTTAAAACTCCCTTATATATAATACATTGCTTTTCTTTTACATTTTTCAGAACTCTCCTTTTCTTTGACATTTGACAGTTTGACTAGTATGTGTCTTGGTGTTGTTCTCTTTGAGTTTATCCTGTTTGGGGCACATTGGATTTTTGAATGTGCACATTCATGTCATTCATTTGATTTGGGAAGTTTTCTGCCATTGTTTCTTTAAATATTCCTCCTTCCCTGTCTTAGTTTGCCAAAGGACTGCCAATGCAATGTACCAGAATGCACTGGCTCTTATAAAGGGGATTTTATTTGTAGCTCTAAGGCCATGAAATGTCCAAATTAAGACATCAGCAGAGATGTTTTCTCAGGGTATTGCCATGTGGTGAAGCAAAATGACCACTGAACTCTGCCAAGGTCTCTCCTTCCCCTCCAGAATCTACCATCTTCTGGAGCTCAGATGTGGACAACCAGGCATAGGACTTAGCTCTTATTTGGCCTCTTCTCTCAGTCTCAGCTCCTCCACTTTGTTCCTGAGTTCATTTGTGAGCTAGCAGGCATATGGCTCATCTCTTCAGCCTTGAGCTACTCCATGGGCTCAGCCTCTTGGGGGCTTTGTACTTAAGCAATTCTTGAGTCCTCTAGCACATGGCAGGGTCAAAAATGGTGGAGTACCCTTTTCTGTGTATCTCTCTCTCTCTATGTCTCCATTTATAACATATGCAACAAGAGGATGGGCCCCAAGCTGGCTTATGCCTCACTGATGTGGTCCAATCAAAATGCCTCACAAGAATGAATTAGTTCAAAAACATAATCTCTCTCTTTTGGGGATTCATAGAAGAACTTTAAACTCACATTCCCTTTTGCATCTTTCTTCTCCTTCTGGAACTCGCATAATGTATATATTGGTATGCTTGATGGTTTCCCACTGGTCTCTTAGGCTCTGTCCATTTTCTTCTTTTATTCCTTATCTTTCTGCTCTCAGCCTGGCTTGTTTCAATTTTCTTGTCTTCTAGTTCACTGATTCTTTCTTCTGCCAGCTCCAACTTTCTGTTGAAACCCTCTAGTTTTTGTGGTCTTCAATTTCAGTATTCTGTTTGATTCTTTTTTAAAATTTCTATATCTTTATAGAGATTCACATGTTGATCATTCATTGTTTTGCTGATATTCTTTAGTTCTTTCTCTGTGTTTTCTTTTATTTTCTTGACCTAATTGGTGATTGTTTTTAAAGTCTTTGTCTTGTGTATCCAAAATCTGATTTTCTTCATTGATGATCTTGGATTTTTATCTTATTGCTTTAATTGAGCTATCATCTCCTGTTTCTTTGTTGTCTTGTAATCCTTTGTTGCACACTGTATCTTTTAACATTTTAATGTGTTAGCTCTAAGGTTTAGTCTCTTGGCTGTCTGTTCCTTAAGTTTCTATCCAGTTAGTAATATGACAGATATTTTCTTGAGTTCCAGGACCTAACAAAAACACATTTCACGGTCTTTGAAAATTGGCTCTGCTTTGACTGTTGCACTCCTTCAAAGTTCAGCCCTCCTATCAAGAAGATCAGCCCAAGGTGAAAGTGTAGTAAAGAGTCCTCTCAGTCTTTTCTGAGCCTGCATATTCTCCTAGCTTATGCTTGCTCACAGCCTTAGGAATCACCCTATTTACAGGAATTCTAATGCTCACTGTACCCACCATTAAATAGACTTTCTTTCCCTCCTGACTTCTCTATTGGATGACTTAAAGCACATACTACTCCTTTTCCCCAGTCTGCTTTGACATTATTGTTTCTTTTACTGTTTCAGCTCTCTGCAAGTTGCTTCTGCAAGAATGTTAAGAATAAATTATTAAAGGTAAAGAAAAATCATATAGGTAGGACAGTTGGATCTACATAAAGAAAAGAAGAGCACTGGAGAAGGAATAAATTAAAAATAAAATATTTTACTTTTATTATTCATAATTGATCTAAAACATAATTTAAAAATAATAATAGTTATAATTTTTAGTTATAATGTATGAATAAATGAAATTAATGGCATCAATATGATAATAAGGAGGGGGAGTAATTGAGAACACTCTGTTTTAAGTTACCTTTACTATTCATGAACTGGGATAGTGTTTTCTGAAGAGTGACTTAGACTACTTAAAAATACATATTGTAAGCTCTAGGCCAACCACTTAAAAATTAACAAAAAGTATAATTTATATTTAAAAAGTGGAGATAAAACAGAATTATATGAATTGTTCAGTTAAAAATAGAGAAGGTAGGAAAGGGGAGAAAAGGGGAAAAAGAACACATGCAATGAATAGAAAATAATTACAAATGTATAAAGAAACTATATGAATAATCACTTTAAGAAGGAATGGTTAAAATACACCAATTAAAGATAGATATTTACTCTAAAGATTTTATTGGAAGGCAAAAGACCTAGAATAACCAACATAATACTGAAGAAGGTGAGCAAAGTTAGAGGACTCACAGTACTCAATTTGAAAACATACTATAAAGCTGCAGGAATTAAGAAAGCATGGTATTGGTGAAAGAATAGACACATATTGATGGGACTAAAAAAAAGACACCAGAAGTAGACCCCACACAAATATAGTCAGGTGGTCTTTGACAAGGAGATACGAGCTATTCAATAGAGGAAAAATCATCTTTTCAACAAATGGTGTTGGAGCAATTAAATTTTCATATGTAAAAAAATTGAACTTAGACACAGACCTCACACCTTTCACAAGAATAGGTTGCATGGTTCATAGATCTAAAAGTAAAATGCAAGGCTGTGAAACTTAGGGAAGATACTAGCCCTACTAATAAAGACCTTTCATGATTATTAAAAAAAAAAAAAAAAAAAAAA
>JAQZBX010017421.1:0-35539 GCA_029593785.1 Cabassous unicinctus | reverse complement strand
GGTGGGGGGGTGTGGGATGGGGGATTCATGGGAGGAAGTTCATCTGAATATACATGAAAGATATATAAAATTGTCCAAATGTCAAGGGGTGGGACATGGTCACAGTGGGTGGACAATCACTAAATAAGTGAGGGCATACTGAATTCCCAGCCTGGAGAGCTCTGCCACATTCTCCAAGGAAGCAGAAACAGTCCCCCGAGTGCAGGGGCAGTGTCTGGCAAAGGAGGGTGGTCCACTGATGGGTTATTGATGACTAGCCTTATGGGTCTTTGCTCTTGTAATTGAAACTAAACTACTGTTAGGCGTTGCCTAAGGGTTGCCACCTAAGTGCCTCCTTGTTGCTCAAATGTGGCCTTTCTCTAAGCCAAACTCAGCATATAAATGCATTACCTTCCCCCCCAGGGTGGGTCATGACTCACAGGAATGAGCCTCCCTGGCAATGAGGGATTAACACCAAGTTCCAACTGGCAATACAACTGTAAAAAGACTTTGAATAAAAGGGGGAAAAGGTAAAGACAAATGAGTTCATGTGGCTAAGAGATTTCAAAGAGAGTCGGGAGGTCATCCCGGAGGTAACACTTATGCACACCTCAGTAGGAGCTCATAGAACACCAAAGTGGATATCACCCCACACAGAGGGGCTCCTGGGGGCTCTGGAGACACCCAGGTCCTATGTAAGGGGGGATAGCTCCAGAGATTGATGCCATTTCAGTGGTCTATACTTTGGAATCTGTGCTCCTGAGAGTGACAGAGTTGTACTCAAATAAGTCCTCCCTGCACATGATCCATCAGTCCTTTCTATTCAAACCTATAAGTGGTGCTGGAGTTTCTAGGTGTACTTTCAGGGACTGGAGCCTTGGTCTGTCCATGTGCCAGCTGTGCCTGGAATCTCAGTAGAGCTGCAACTCCTACTCTACAGCTCAATGGACTCACCCAAGTCACTTGGTAAAGAGATGATGATAGACAACGGCCATCCCAGTGAATTGAGTGAGTCTACAGCTGCAGGCAGGATAATCCCATCCATCATACCCATGGGATATAAGCCCCCTCTCACTTGGAGGTGGAGAAGACATCAGCATCCCAAACTCCTCAGGATTGGGGGAAGAGCTATGGACTAGATTGGACTCACTGGTATTCTGTTGTAGACATATTGTGATTCAAGTAATGGAAGAAATTACAACAGTGAGGTGGAGCCAGTGGCCACTGGAGACTTTCGGGGCAGGGAAGGGAAAAGCAGTTGTAATACAGGGGCTTTTTTGGGACTCGGAAATTATCCTGAGTGACATTACAATGACAGATATAGGCCATTTAACATCAGCATATAACATGCTTAACTGTGTGGGAGAGAGTGTGGTCTACAATGTGAACTATGGTCCATGCTTAATGGCAAAGCTCCAGGATGTGTATATCCATTGCAGGTGATGTGCCACACTAATGAAAGATGTTTTTGTGGGATGTTATGGGAGGTGTGGGATGTGGGGAACATGGGAATCCTTGTAATTTTTGTGTAACATTCATGTAATCTAAGCATCTTTAAAAATATATATTAAAAAATAATTAATAATATATTCCTCATATGGTTGTCATGCAGACAACCATGGCACCAGTGTATGCACTCAATAAGTGTTAACTCTTGATATTATTACTTGATATCACCATGTGTATATCTAGTAGGAATATTACATTACCATGGTCAAACAATTTTTGGTTCCAACCCCCATTCTTCTCTATTGAAGAATTTTTCAAGGTTTCAGTGATGGGTTGACTTGTTCTCCATAATGAATATTGTTAGGGAAGGTTAGCAGAGTACTATCTCATAGATTTAAAAAATCATTTCTATTGGTGATAATTGAGTCAGGTTTCAGATAACTATTGTAGTAAAGTATTAGTACCATTCAGGCTCCTTCTGCTAATACACTCAAACCAAACTATCTGCTAAGTGAGCCCACTGTGATATATTCCATCCAGTTAATAATGCTATTTCCTCCTTTGTCTAGCCCACCACACCGGTATCCCAACCTTTCATTATCATTGTCCTCTGCTTTCACCTAACTCCTGTGAAAAGGCCTATTTAAAGGTGATATATAGAAATGCAATTGATTTTTGTATTTTATATGTATACTAGACTCTCAATATTTTTATGGTTTTTAAATTTTTCTGTTGAGACAGTCCTATCATCTATGAATATGACAAAAGATTTCTTTTTATTGCCTTATTGTGCTGTCTTGACAGTTCAATGTTGTTTAAAAGAAACAACAACAAAAAGCAACCATATTTTATTGCTAATTTTTCTCATCTTTTTTTTAGAGAATTTTTAGGTTTATAGAAAAATCATGCAGAAAGCACATAGTCCCCAGATAAGCCTCCAGTACACAGGTTTCCCTGTTATTAATATTGTGCATTGGTGTGTTACCTTTGTTATAACTCATGAAAAAAAATATTATAATTACATTATTAAGTATAGTTCATAAATTACATTAGGTTTCACCCTTTGTGATGTATAATTATATGTTTATTTTAAAAATTTATTTGGTAAAAATACTTCACTGTGATTTTCATTTACGTCTCTCGAAAGACTAAAATTGAGCATCTCCACATTTGCTTGTTAGTCAATTACTATTGTTTTTGGAGTAATGTCTATGCTGATCCTTTGACCATTTTTTAATGGGGATGTTTAACTTTTTGCTGTTGGGATGAAAGGATTCTTTATACATTGTGGGTATTAGACCCTTACCAGGTATATGATTTGCAAATATTTTGTCCCATTCTGTATATTGACTTTATATTTTCTTGATGGTGTTCTTTGATAAAAAGTTTAATTTTGATGAAGCCCAGTTTATTTAATTAAAATATTTGAATTTATGTCATATCTAAGTATTTATTTCCAAATCCAAAGTAATAAAGATTTAATCCCTATGTTTTTTTTCTTAGACTTTTATAGTTTTAGCTCTTCCATTAAGGCCTTTGATCCATTTTGAATTAATTTTTTATATGGTGTGAGGTAGGAGTCTAGTTAGTTTATTATGCCTGAGAGTATCCATTTTTACCAGCACAATTTATTGAACAGATTATTCTTTCTCCAACAAATGGCCTTGTCACCTTGTCAAAAATCAATTGAACATACATGCATGGGTTTAGTTCTGGACTCCCCATTCCATATTCTATGTCTATTTTTTTGACAGTACCATCTTGTTTTGGTTAGTTTGCTTTGTAAAAGATTTTGAAATAGTGGAATGGGAGTTCTCCAATTTGTTCATCTGTTTCAAGACTTCATGGACTATTTGGTATCCCATAAAATTTCATATACATTTTAGGATCATCTTTTTTTATTTTTTAAAAAGGGCTATTGGGATTTTTTATGGAGATTCACTAATATTTAGATCAGCAGTGTTGCTTCTTAATATTATGAAGTCTTTAAATCCATGAGTACAGGATGTCTTTCTATTTAAGACTTGTTGAATTACTTTCAGTTATGTTTTGTAACTTTCTCTATACAAATCTTGCATCTCCTTTTCTAAATTTATTCCTAAGTATACAATTATTTTCCTCTTACTTTAAATGGAATTATTTTCATAATTTATTTTTCAGATTGTTCAGTGCTAGTTTAGAGAAATAAAATTGAACTTTGCTCATTGATCTTGTATCCTGCATCTTTGGTGAATTATTACCTCTGATGTTTTTTGTGGATTCTTTGGGATTATCAATATATAAGATCATGACATATATAAATTGAGATAATTTTGCTTCTTTTAAAATTATTTATATCCTGAATACATTTGAAAGGAGATGATTTTAAATGGTTACAATGTCATTAGATTTTTTAAAAAAATCACCATTGTAAAACTGATTAAATCTTAATACAATCTTATCCAAACTTGTAAATGGTGTAGATTTTTTTTAAACAACACTGGTAATAGTTGGGTCCTGCAAAAGACATTTCAGTAAACTATATTTAATTGAAAAATATTGAAGTTTTGTTACATGGTCACTAATAATTTGTCAACTATAGTAATTCTTTAAAATGAAAACAAGTTTAGTAAAATTTTTAAACATTGATGATTTTGCTAACATTAAAACCAAGAAAGTAAAAATTATAAAACAATTTATTTTGGATATAAATAATCTATTTAAATTTAAATTATTGTGAGATTTAATATATATATCTTTCAATTTTTCTACTACTTTTGCACTGTTAGGAAAAATAAACTGTTTAAAATTTATTAAAAGTATGTATATAGTGATGTGCATTTTCCCTTTACACTGATGGTGCAAAATGTCTCAGTATGACACTTATCATGTCCCCAATTCATGTGCCAAGAAGGTCCCAATATTTTGTACATACATTTTACAATTGTATGTGTGTCTCCCTATTCTCTGAATCTATACCAGAATTTCTTCCAGAAGCAACCATAATATGCAACACATACTACAGCATGCTATGATTTCCAGCCACAAAACCTGCAATGAATGAATACTGTTGTAAAATATTGTACAATAAAATTAAGAATAAAATGGATGCATTCATATCAGAAAATGAAATGTTCAGTGCTTGCTATTTAAAATAAAAATGTCTAATAAGCAAAACTCCCCCTTCAGTATCAGTTTCACAAACAGGAAGCTTTTTACTCACTTTTTAAAAAAAATTATTTATTTATTTTTTTTATATTTTAAAAGATGCTTAGATTACATAAATGTTACACAAAAATTACAAGGATTCCCATGTTCCCCACCTCCCACATCTCCCACAACATCCCACACAAACATCTTTCATTAGTGTGGTACATCACCTGCAATGGATATACACATCCTGGGGCTTTGCCACCAAACACGGACCATAGTTCACATTGTAGACCACATTTACTCACTATTGACACCTCACTACCCCTGAGTTATCCAAAAGCCATGAGTGCACTCCTTGGGGTTGTTGCTAGAGGAAGATAGCACTTCTATTCACCATGGCTTCAAAGCCTGCTTCAGTGAAGATGAAAACCTAAGCATTTCATCGAGTAGCTAAGGGGCCAGTTAGTCAGAAAAGACATTCAATAGGTAAAATGATAACCAAGCTGTGGTCCATCAATGCATTGGGATACTATTCAATGATGAAAAAGAATGAGCTAGTAAGACAAGTAAATGTATGAATGAATCTTAAATGCATATTGCAAAGTGAAAGAAGCCAATCAGAAAAGGCTAAATACTGAATGGTTCCAACAATATGACATTATGGAAAGGAATATTTTAGAGACTATAAAGACATACTTCATTTTATTGCACTTTGTGTTTCTAAAAAAATTGGAGCTTTGTGGCAACCCTGATTCAAACTAGTATATTGGTGCCATTTCTCAACAGCATAGGCTTGTTTCCTGTCTGTGTCACATTTTGGTAATTCTTTCAATATTTCAAACTTTTTCATTATTATTATATCTATTATGGTGATCTGTTATCTCTGATGTTACAGTTGTAATTTTTTTAGGGCTCCATGAACTGCCAATATAAGATAGTGAACCTAATTGATAAATGTTGCTTCTGTTCTGACTACTCTACCAACTGGCCTTTCCCATCTCTCTCCCTCTTCCTATTCTTTGAAACCCAACAATGGTGAAATTAGGTCAATTAATAATCTTACTTTGGAAAGATTAGGTGGAACATGGCATTAGTTTAGGTGGGCACTCACCATTTCTATCCTGAGGATGGTCAATTGGGGACAGGATCCTGCCCAGGTGGCCTGTTCTTGAAGCCTGCAGAGCAAGAACCTTGGGGACATCAATCTGGAGGGAGCTGAACAGTGAGGTGAACTGCTCAATATAAAATCGTGATTTTTTTCCCCAGCTGGAAATCATGGACACAGACAGCTAAGCCCCACCCTCCTGGCAACCCGGTGAGAGAGAGCACTCTCTGAGAGTGGGAGGGTCCTGGTAAAGGGTGAGAGGGGTTTTTCTGGGCAAGGGGGGCTGCCTGGACCCCTTTGTAGCTTTTTGGAAACAAACCAGCTGGTTAGAAGTGGTGCCAAGCTGAGGGGAGAGGCGAATCTGCTGAGGAGGCCTGATTTACCTAACAGCTGTGGGACACAGAGGCTTGGCTTAGGAGGTGGTGGAGCCAGCCAATTTTATAATTCCATGCTGAGTGTCAAGAGTCTCAGGTCCCCTGATGGGTCAGGCAGTGGGAAGTGTTTGATAAGTTTCCACAAGCTTATTTAGGGTCCCCTTGATTGAGGGGGTGGTCCAGAAGAGGCCTTTTTGGGTCCCTTATTTCTTCAAAAAAATTTTAAACTTAATTTAATCGCTAAAATCTGCCCCAAACCTGCAGAGAGAAGGTTGCAGTGTAATTGATTGATGAACGCAGGCAGAGAGGGTCCACAAGGGCCCAAGAAAGAATGCTGTTCTTCATTAGCTTTTTTGACTGCATGCTTGTGTGTTTGTTTGGTTTTACTTTGTTTGTTTCTTGCTATACTTTCCTCTTTCCTCCCCCCTCCCCTTTTTAAATTAGGTGCTGCTAGCTTGTTTCTTCTTTGCTGTGCTTCTTCTTCTTTGATTTTCCATTCTTTGTGCATAGAGATTTTGTCTACCAATGCTATCTCTTTTCCTTCCTTCATCTTGCCACCTTCTGCTTTCTGTTGTGGTTCTTACATTCCACCATTTTTCATTAGTCCTCAGTTTCATGAGTGTTAATTTCTACCTTGTCTATTCTATTTTCTTTTCTTTTATTAATTTTTTTCCTTTCAGCCCTTTCTTTACTCTTTCTCTCTCTCCTCATCATTCTGACCTTTTAAGTCATTCTATATATTTTTCTCTATTCAGAAGTACTCCACTTCCCCGCCCCCCCGCATTACTTTACACTGCCTACATGAGTTAAATATTCATTTTACTAAGTCTGATATGGCCCCTCTTCTAACTTTTATCAATATTACTATTATCGTTTTTCCTTTCTACCCCTCTTTCGATTCCTCTGGCCCCAATCTTTTTCCTCCAAGGGAACACAGATAAAAGCAAGGAAATACAACAAGAAGAATAAAGTGTCAAAGAGAAAACTTAAGACACACATAGAACCACCAGCTAAATAAAATTCTAGAGCAGAGAGAGAGAAGCTAATCAACTGAATAAATTCATCAAGATAAAATGATTACCAGAGGGCAAAAAAACATTACAAACCATACTGAGAAACAGGAAGACATGGATCATTCCAATGAACAAACTAAAAACCAGGAAGAGATGCAGAACATCGAATAACTAATCAAAGCTGTGCAAACAACTATCACGGACCAACTTAATGAAGTGAATGAAGAGATTAAGGATATTAAGAAGACACTGGGAGAACATACTGAAGAAATTGGAAACATACATAAAATGATAACAGATATGATGGTGATGAATGTCACAATCCAAGAAATCAAAAACATGCTGGATTCACATAACAGCAGATTTGAACAGGCAGAAGAAAGAGATAGTGTTGTGGAAGACAGTACATCTGAAATCAAACAGATAGTAGAACAGATAGATAAAAAGATAGAAAAAATCTAGCAGGGAATTAAGGATTTAACTGACAACACAAAATGCACAAACATATGCATTATAGGCATCCCAGAAGGAGAAGAGAAGAGAAAGGGAAGAGAAGAAGTGTTGAAGGAAATAATGGCTGAAAATTTCCCAACCCTATTGAGGGAGATGGATGAACATGTCCAGGAAGCACAGCACACCCCAAACAGTATAAATTCCAACAGTCCTACTCCAAGACATATAATTTTCAAAATGGCCAATGCTCAAGACAAAGAGAAAATACTCAAGGCAGCAAGAGAAAAAAGAACCATCACATATAAGGGAAGCACTATAAGATTAAGTGCTGATTTCTCTTCTGAAACCATGGAGGCAAGAGAACAGTGGTATGATAGAGTCAAGGTACTAAAAGAAAAAAACTTCCATCCATGAATTCTCTATCCAGCAAAGCTGGCATTCAAAAATGATGGAGAACTCAAATTATTCACAGATAAACAGAAATTAAGAGAAATGCCAATAAGAAACCTGCACTTCCAGAAATACTAAAGAGAGATCTACAGGTTGAAAGGAAAAAACAGGAGACAGAGAGTTGCAGGAGAGAGTAAGAACAACTAAAAAGACAAAAAGATAAATAAAAACAACATATGACAAACATAAACCCAAAGAAAATATGGCTGATGTAAGAAATTCATTGAGAGTGTAACACTGAATGTTAATGGATTAAACTCACCACTCAAGAGACACAGATTGGCAGAATGGATAAGGAAATATGACCCATCTATATACTTTCTAAAAGAAGCCCACCTTAGGCCCAGGGATTCAACGAGGCTGTGAGTGAATAGATGGAAAACAATTTTTACAAGCAAATAATAACCAAAAAAGGGCAGGAGTAGCTATCCTAGTATCAGACAAAATGGACTTTAAATGCAAAACTATTGTAAGAGACAAAGATGGATACTATATATTAGTAAAAGGGGTAGTCTTTCAAGAAGAGAGAACAATCATAAACATTTATGCACCTAATTAGGGTGCCTCAAAATACTTGAGGCAAACACTGGAAAAACTAAGTGGAGAAATAAATGCCTCTACAATTATAGTGGGAAACTTTAATACACCATTATCACCATTAGACAGAACATCTAGACAGAGAATCAATTACAAAACAAAGACACTGAATAATACAGTAGAGAACCTGGACCTAATAGACATATACAGAATGCAGCACCCAAATACAGCAGGATATACATTCTTGAGTGCTCATGGATCAAACTCCAAGATAGACCACATGCTAAGTCACAGAACAACTCTTAATGAATTCAGAAAGATTGAGATTATACAAAGTAATTTCTCTGACCACAATGGAATGAAATTGGGTATCACTAAGGGCCAGAGAATCAGATTAGGCACAAAGATATGGAAGCTAAACTACACACTCTTAGACAAACAGTGGGTCAAGGAGGAAATCTCAAAAGAATGAAGTAACTACCTCGAATCAAATGAAAATGACAACACAACATATCAAAACCTATGGGATGCAGCCAAAACTGTACTGAGAGGGAAATTCATAGCCATAAATGCATATTTATAAAAGAAGAAAGAGGTAAAATTGAAGACCTATCTGCACACCTGGAGGAATTGGAAAAACAACAGCAAACTAACCACAAAGGAAGCAGAAAGAAAGAAATAACAAATATAGACTATAGCACCAGAAAATGCCATCAAATATGGAACAAAAATAAGATCCGAGCATACTTTAGTGGACAAGGCAATGTTATATAAGAGTGGATTACAGATGGCCATACAGTGATCATAGGCCATTGATGTCAGCACATCAGAGATGGCAAAAAAGTAGAAGTAGAGCTGTGTCATGCAACCCTGGTAAGAAATAATATTCATCTTTGATAAGAAGTTCATCAGCATTTTGTGTGTAAAAACAAAAGAACAACAGAGGTTTATGAAGGACAAGTTAAAGAGGAAAAAGTACATGGGGGTGTGAAGGTGGGGATTCGGCCCACTTACAGTTATCAAGCCCAAGTTTCCAAGCATGGTGAAAATATACATTGCTAGAAAAATGACAAACAGAGGGAGTTGAAGATCTGGGTGGTCTGTTAATTCCACCAGAATGCATTCAGTCACAAAAGATCAATTTCCAGGAGACATTTTGCTATAGGGATCTGTGGGGACAAGAAAAAAATGCTTAGATTAGAGGACAACCCAATTCTTCTCATGATATCTCCTCCCACACGAATGAGCTATGCAATGTTAATGTCTGAGACTAGCCTAACATAGACCCATAGTGTTTGACTTTACACTTGATAGCAAATTACCCTTATTTGAGTCTTTAAATCTATTTATAGTAGATAGCATCCTCAACTTACTGTACATTGTGAAGACAAGTCCTGCCATGGGAAAACACGACAGTTGGAAAACCAAGGGAAAAGTGAGAAGGAAGATAGACCAAAACAGAATCCTCTCTTATCTCATAATATCTTTATTCACATGAGCCCTCCCCTCAACAGTAAAACTGGTTGCAGATGCCCTGGCATCCTGGAGCTAGCTTCTCATGCAGATTAGACACTGCTGTTGTAGTTACTATGAACATTGTTTCTAGTTCAAAACTAAGGGACCTGAGCCTAAGAGCTGTCAAGTAGCCATCACATGTCACAGAGAAAAAGCCATATATAGAAAATTGAGACTTGTCTGCATGGGGAGGGAACCCTGCATGTAAAATACAGGAACCCTGAGGTTTCTTGGTCTCTGAACATTCTCTGCTGTCCCCTCAAACAGATTCTTCTACCTGATTCACTTGCATTCCTGGGCTACACAATATTGGATTCAAACAAGCATTTTTTAATCCCTGGATTTCCATCTCAAAATAAGGAGGACATATACAAATGTAAATCAGGAACTCACCCTTTTTAGGCCAGAAAACCTCTGAGCTTCCTGAATGCTGTTTTTACCCAAGTGGCTTTCAAAGAGTAATTTCTAACTGTGATTTTTGGTAGCTTTGTTTTAAGAAGATGCACGACAGACTTAATTTCCAAAATACCTTGGAAATCACTTGAACCATAGATCATAATTTCTGATGTTACCTGTGATTCCCCTCAAACATCAGATAAAAATGAACATTCTTTTAACAAAGCTATAAAAGGTTTAATGTTGGCTTAATAATACAATGCCCTTGGTTATGAACAGGTTAGAAATTTGCTCAGTCTCTTCTCCAGGGAACAGATTTTGCATGTAATAAGGACATAATGGGATTGTAGTTACACCCTAGATTATGACATGTCTTTATTTCTTAGTGACTCAATGTTTTCCTCAACTTTCACTTTACTCTAGGGATTGTACATCTCCCAATGCAGGGCTAAAATGGAACTCCCATATCCCTACCATCATGATCTCTGAAGGGATTTATGTTGGTTGTATTGTTTCCTTTCTTTCTTTCTATATCATAAGGATTATGCCATATGGGTTCTGCCCACAGTCTTCATTATTTCTTTATTAGGAAATTCTCAGGATTATAGTGACTGACTTCAGTTATTGTCTCTTCTGGGATATTTCCCCAAAACTTTTAATGCCCTGAATTCCTTCTAATGTCTTTATTTCTTAAAACCTACTGGTTATTTCTACCTGAATTTCCTTTGAGTTCTTAAACATTTCAGTAACTATGGTCATCAATTTCTTCTTATAGTGATAGCTAATAATTCAGGTTCTGGATTTAGAGGGGCTGTGCTTGAGGCCTACCCCATAATTAGTATCTCTAATACCTTGGGCATGTTACTTAAACTCTCTCTGCCTCAGAGAGTTTGCAAGTTAGGGACAGGAATAGTTGCGTTTATTTCTTTATGTTGTGACATTTGATTGAGCTGATATAAGTGCTTAAAACAATGCAGGGTATATGTTAAATAGGTAATAAAAGTCATGATTTAAGTTCTTATAACTTCCAGTAGGTTTTCCAACTTAACACTCATTAGTCATCAATTTTTATTTTGATTTCTATATTCTTCTATGACCTATAAGCTCTGTATGGACAAAGATCACTTCTCTAGTTTACTACTTTAAGAATAAATTGAATCAGAGTAGAAGCAATGGAAAAATATTCTCATCAATTTAAGTATATTGAGCACATTAAGTATTGTGTAAAATCTGATCTTTCTCAGAAAATATAAGGAAAAAGATGTTGGAGAAGGTTTACATTTCAAAGAAAACATTGGTATAATAAACAATGAACACTATTCAGGTGAAATAGAATATATTTCAAATTTAAAGTTTCAATCTGCACAAACTGTACTTATCATCTTAATAAATTACAGATTTTCTGAACAGAATTTAACAAATTGGAGCAAGAAATTCCCCAAGACATTTACCTATTAAAATAGTGTAGTTTTAAAACTTTTGCATCACATGAATTATCCCTAAAAAATGTTATCACTAATAAAGTTTCTAGTGTCATGTTACTGAATGCTTAATTAAAAGTTCAATTAAATAAGAGCTTATTTTTCTCACATAACAATAAATATGGAGGAAGAGCTTCATAACACTGGCTCAGCTACTCAAAACTTTAATTAAGATATGAGGTTCTTCCACTCCACTATCCTCACTTTTTTTGCCTTATAGCTCATGTCTGTCAATTCATGGTCACAAAATGTCAGTCATAGCTCCAAGAATTATATTTTCATACAACTTTATCCAAAGAAGAAAGCAAGAAAATTAGAAAAAGAATGACCCTCATATGTATTCCACTGTATACAATGAAGTTTTTACAGAAGCCAATACCTAACTTCCCTTTGTTTCTTCATTCAGAATCATGCCACCTGGCCAACATTTGCTATAAGGAAAATTAGTAAAACCAGTATCTCCCATGTCTAGCCTTTATCATGAAAAGGGGATTTTGAGATAAGGCAGCAATGGGACACACCATCAGTATAAAGAAGCTTGTGAAATATGTTTGTAATAGGAAATTGTATTTACTCACTTTAGGTGTAATATACATGTGATTTTTTAAATAAAGTAAATTTGTTCTTTAAAGATTTAAATAAATGAACCTAACTCTGGATAATCAACTCATCATAGAAATATATATGCATGTATACATGAAACATAAATATAGACATATACATATCTAAATTTACACACATACTATTTATAAAGAGTGAGGAGAGGACATCATGCTCTACTTATAATTAAAGGATTTCCTTGTTAATCAAAAAGCATCAGACTCTCTTAATCCTTTCAAAGTGCTAAAAATAAGAAGTGCCTCCAAACACAGAACTATGATTTACTACTACTACAATTATGGTGACTTTTTATGCAGGGCAGGGAACCCTGAAGAGGAAGAATTGGAATAGACAATTGACACTGAATTTCTCATGCATAAGAGTAAAGATTAAATATTCTGGAATTTCAATTTTAGTTCTTTTTTTGAAGGTTCTTTTTTGGAAGCTTCTTTGCTATGTCTTATTTAGGAACATATGTAGATATATATGGCTTTGAAACTGCTAGAATCACTAAATTAGGAAAGGAAAGGGAAATTCATGATGCAACCTATTGGATAAGGATATAAAGTTAAGAGAAATAAATGATAAAAATTGAATTTTTAAGCATCCTATTTTTTAAAAATATATTTTTATTACAGAAGTTGTAAAGTTACAAAACAATCATGCACATGTGTAGAATTCACATACAACCCTTCACCAACACACCACACTGATGTGGAACATTATTATAGATTATGAGATAATATCATCAGACTATCACCACTAACTATAGTGCATAGTGTAATTTAGCATACTTTTTCCATACCCTGTATTATTAACACAGTACATCTTTGGCATTGAGGCAAGAATACTATATTATTGCTAATAACTATAGTCTATAGGTTACATTAATTGTATTTTTCCCATACTTCTCCACATTCCCACCACCCTGCAATAATGACATACATTTGTTCTAGCTCACAGAAGGACATTCTTCTATTTGTACTATTTACCACAATTATCATCCACCTCTGTGTTCACTGTGTTATTCAGTCCCTAGATTATTCTCTAGCTTTCTTTCAATTGACATTGACATCCCTAGACTACCCCTTTCAGCCACTATCCCATTTATAAACCAGCTGCTACTCAGTATAATGTGTCACCATTAACTCTGTCCATTCCCACACTTTTACTGACAGGTTAATTAAAATTTCTACATCCATTAAGCATCAGTACCTCTTCTCAGCCTTCCTATTATCTCCTAACAACCTATATCAAGGTTTTAAGTCCATGAATTTATTCTTCGCATTTAGTTCGTATCAGTGAGACCATGCAATATTTGTCCCTTTGTGTCTGGCTTATTTAACTTAGCATAATGTCTTCAAGATTCATCCATGTTTTCATATGTGCCCAATTTCATTTCTTCTTACTGTAGCATAGTATTCCAACATATGTATATACCACATTTTGTTTATCCATTCCTTGGTGGATAGACACTTGGGTTGTTTCCATTTTTTGGCAATTGTGAACAATGCTGCTATGATCATCGATGTAGAACTGTCTGTTCGTGTTACAGTTTTCAGTTCCTCTGAAAATATTCCCTGTAGAGGAATCATTGGATCATATGGCAGTTCTATATTTAGCTTCCTGAGGAACCGCCAAAATGTCTTCCAGAGAGGCTGTACCATTTAACAATGCCCCCCAAGAGTTAAGGAGTGTTCCTATTTCTCCACATCTTCTCCAGCACTTATTGTTGTCTGTGTTTTTGTTTTTTTTTTTAAATAATGGCCATTCTATGTGGCGTGAGATGATATCTCATTGCCATTTTAATTTGCATTTCTGTAATAGCTAGTGATATAGAACATTTTTTCATGTGTTTTTTTTGGCCATTTGTATTTCCTCTCTGGAGTAATGTCTAAGTATTTTGCCCATTTTTAAATTGGATTGCTTGCTCCTTTATTGTTGAGTTGTATGATCTCTTTATATAGAATGGAAATCAAACCTTTATCGGATATGTGGTTTCCAAATATTTTCTCGCATTGAGTGGGCTGCCTTTTCACCTTCTTGATGAAGTCCTTTGAATCTAAAAGCGTTTAAGTTTGAGGAGGTTCCATTTATCCATATTTTCTTTCATTGTTCATGCTTTCAGTGTAAGGTTAAGAATGCACACCTACCAACAGGTCTTGAAGATGTATTACTACATTTTCTTCTATGAGCTTTATGGTTCTAGCTTTTATATTTAGGTCTTTGATCTATTTTCAGTTAGTTTTTGTATAACATGTGAGATAGGGGTCCTCTTTCTTTCTTTTGGCTATGGATATCCAGTCCCAGCACCATTTGTTGAATAGACTATTCTTACCCAGCTGGCTCTACATATAAGGGTCTGTTTCTGAACCATCAATTTGGTCCCATTGGTCTATATATCTATCTTTATGCCAATACCATGCTGTTTTTACCACTGTAGCCAGGTAAAATGATTTAAAGTCTGAAAGTGAGAGTCCTCCTACTGTGCTTTTTCTTTTAAAGATGTCTCTGGTTATTTGGGACCCCTTACCCTTCTAAATAAATTAGATAATTTTGTTTCCATTTGTTTAAAAAATGCAGGTGGAATTTTTTTTTATTGGGATTGCATTGAATCCATATATCAATTTGGGTAGACATCTTAATGATATTTAGTCTTCCAATCTTTGAGCATGGAATGTTATTCCAATTATTTATGTCTTTTTGAATTTATTTAGCAATGTATTGTAGTTTTCTGAATACAATTCCTTTACACCCTTGGTTAAGATTATTCCCAAATATTTTATTCTTTTAGTCGCTATTGTAAATGGAATTTTTTTCCTGACTCCCTCCTCAGATTGCTCATTAATTCTATATAGAAATACCAGATTTTGCATATTGATCCTGTATCTTGACACTCTACTGAAATCGTTTATTAGCTCTAGCAGATTTGTTGTAAATTTTTTGATACCAGGTATAGGATCATATCATCTGTGAACAGTGAAAGTTTTATTCTTTCTTTCCAATTTGGAAGCCTTTTATTTCTTTTTCTTGCTTGATTGCTCTAGCTAGAATCTTTAGCACTATAGTAAACAACAGTGGTGACAGTGGGCATCCTTGTCTTGTCCTGAGCTCAATGGGAAAGCTTTAAGACTTTCATCCTTGAGTACAATGTTAGCTTTGAATTTCTCATATATGGCCTTTATCATGTTGAGAAAGAGTCCTTCAATTCTTATCTTCTGTAGTATTTTTATAAAGAAAGAATGCTGTATTTTGTCAAATGCCTTTTCTGCATCAATTGATAAAATCATGTGATTTTTCTTCTTTGATTTACTAATGTGGTGTGTTATGCTGATTTATTTTCTTGTGTTGAACCACGCTTGCTTGTCGGGTAGAAAACCCACTTGATCATGATGAATAATTCTTTTGATGTGTTGCTGGAGTCGATTAGCAAGTATTTGCTTGAGGATTTTTGCATCTGTATTCATTAGGGAAATAGGTCTTTAATTTTCTTTTTTCATAATACTTGGGTAAGATTGGCATTAACTCTAGTTTGAATGATTGGTAGAACTTACCTGTAAAGCTGTCTGGTGGTGGGCTTTTCATTCTGGGGAGTTTATGAGTGTTTCAATCTCTTTACTTGTGATTGGTTTGATGAGGTCTTCTGTTTCTTCTAGGGTCAGTGTAGGTTGCTCATTTCTTTCTAAGAATGTTTCCATTTCATCTATATTGCCTAGTTTGTTGGTATACAGTTGTTCATATAATCCACTTGTGATCTTTTTATTTCCCTGGGGTCAGTAGTGATGTCCCCATTTTCATTTTTTATTTGTGTCTTCTCTCTTTTTTTCTTTGTCAGTCTAGCTAAATGTTTGTCAATTTTGTTAATCTTCTCGAAGAACCAACTTTTGGTTTTATTAATTCTCTCTATTGTTTTTTTTGTTTGTTTGTTTGTGTGTTTTTGTTTTGTTTTGTTTTGCTTTTTGGTACTCCTTTTCATTTATTTCTGCTCTGGTCTTTGTTATTTCATTCCTTGTACTTGCTTTGGGAATAGTTTGTTTTTTTTTCCCTAGTTCATCCAGCTGTGTAGTTAGGTCATCAATTTTAGATCTTTCTTCTTATTTAATCATTGAGGGGTATAAATATCCCTCTCAGCTCTTCCTTCACTGCATCTCATAAATTCTGATATGCTGTGTTCTTATTTTCATTTGTCTTGAGATATTTATTGATTTCTCTCAAAATTTCTTCTTTGACCCACTGATTATTTAAGAGTGTATTGTTTAATCTTCATATATTTGTGAATTTTCTCTTTTTCTTCCTCTTGTTGATTTCTAATTTTATTCCATTATGACCAGAGAAAGTGCTTTGTATAACTCCAGTCTTGTTGAATTAATTGAGATCTGCTTTGTGACCCAACTTATGGTCTATCCTGGAGAAAGATCCATAAGCACTTGAAAATAATGTGTATCCTTCTGTTTTGGGGTACAATGTTCTGTACATATCTGTTCGGTTTAGTCCATTTATCATTTCATTCAAGCTCTTTGTTTCTTTATTGACCCTCTGCCCAGATGTTCTTTCCAATGCTGAGTTTGGTGTATTGAAGTCTCCAACTATTATTGTAAAGATGTGTTTCTCCCTTAAGTTTTGCCAGTTAAACACCAGTTGGTTACTCCACAAGTGTTGGAGGTATGTTAAAAGAGACAGTAGACTCTGTTCAGGGGAATCCTTGCACCAATACTTAATCTCCATGTAATTATGATTCTGTCTGTAACAATAATACTTCAAATCATAGTTAGGGTATATTAAGAGCTGTGTACTCTGACTATATTTATACATTAGAACTAATGTTGGAAAAACAGAAGAGGGATCTGTCAATCCATGGTTTTTGTGACAAGTACATTAAATTTCCATCACCTGTCTCATAACAAATTCACCTTGTTTGAATGCATAACTTTACTTTTATACACAGCATTTCCCTACTTTTGATCTACTCATAACTTACAACCTATAGCAATTGTGACCTAAGTAAAGGACAATGACATTTCTGGACAGTTAGACTCAGAAATATGTCTTAATATGGAGATATTCTACCTGTGAGAGATTGCAGGATAAATTATGTACATACCTAGAACATAAATCATGGCATAGCAGAGAGGCAACTCTGGATCCTAAGGGAAGGGCCTTCTTAAAAATTGAAATTTCCACAAAATAAGAATTTCCCTTTCATCAAAATAACAGCAATATGGAGAGATTTCTGGGAAGATGGCCTCAGAGTAGGTAGGCAGGGTGCAAATCTCTCAGAAAACAAAGGAGGAAGGGCAAAAACCTATCTGAGGGAATTGCTTTGGGGGTCTGCTGCCCAGGAGAGTGCTGCACATTGTCTAGGAGGGTGAGGGACATAGAGATGAAGAAGCCAAAATGAAAAATGTGAGTTACTAGCCCTGCCACTGGGAACAGCACCCATCCCACATCCTCAAGGCAGAAAACCTGGATAAAACCCATGGCTCACTGCAGCCAACTGAGAGAGGATCAGACATCTTCCTCCCTGGGAAGAGGGAGGGTGCAACAGAGGGCAGAGAGTAGTTTCTCTCCAGTGAGTCTGGCCAACAGAGCTCACATTCAATATCAGTTTTGGCCAGAATAGAATCAAGGGAAAATGTAGGTTGTAAGAGGCAAGTCCATGGAAAGTCTTGTCAGCCATCTGCTGGCCAGCATGGAAACTGTAAGGAGAAAAAAACACATTGGAGTCTCTCATTACAGACCCCTTGGAGCAGATGTGTGCCCCATTACAGATACCCTGGCTCTATTTTGATAACCTAGGCTGGGCAATTTTAAAAAGTTAGAATAACTTGAACAAAAAATTAAAGAAAAACCATAAAGAAAACCACTGGGCAAGAGAGAGTAATTGACCAGCAGAGTAAACTCACCAATATATTAAGATGCTAAGACATCAGCAAAAAATAAAATTACAAGCCATATTAAGAAACAGGAAGGGGGGCCCAACCAAAACAACAAACCAAAAATGCTGATGAGACACAGGATTTAAGATGATGAATCAATGATAATAACATAAATCTCCAAAATCAATTCAAGGATTTGAAGGAAAATATGACAAAAAAGATAAAGGATGTTCAGACAACACTGGATGAACATAAAGAATAATCTGAAAGCCTTCAAAGAAAGATAACAGAGCTTATGGGAATGAAAGATGCAATGGAACAGATTAAAAATACATGACAGGCATGTAACAGCAGATTTGAATTGGTGAAGGATAGAATTAATGAATTGGAGGACCAAGCATATGGACGTGAAAACACGGGAGAACAGAAAGAGGAAAGAATGGAAAAAATGTAACATGGTCTCAAGCAATTGAAAGACCATGTAAAATACACGAACATATGTGTTATTGGTGTCCCTGAAGGAGAAGTGAATGGAATAGGTGCAGAAATTACATTTGAGGAAATAATGACTGAAAAATTCCCACCCCTTATGAAAGACATAAATATCAATATCTAAGAAAAACAGCACACCCAAAACAGAAAAAAAAATTGTAATAGTCCTACTCCAAGTCACCTACTATTCAGAATGACAAATACGAGAGATAAAGAGAGAATGCTTAAATCAACAAGATTACAAGGGGATCTCAATAAGACTAAGTGCCAATCTCTCATCAGAAACAATGGAGGCAAGAAGAAAGTGGTATGATGTATTTCTCAAAAACTGAAATAGTATGTTACCAAAAGACCAGATTTATAAGAGATACTAAAGCCTCTACTATAGACTGAAAGGAAAATACAAGGGTAAGAGAATTGGAGGAGAGTGTAAAAATGAAGATTATTAGGGTAAGTAAGGGTAACTTAAATGATAAAAAGACAGACAATAGTAAGGTATGATAATGAAAAGCCAAAGGGTAAAATGGATGAAGTAATTAATGCCTTTACAGTAATAACATTGAATGTTAATGGCTTGAACACCCCAATAAAAAAGACAGACTGACAGAATGGGGAAAAAATGTGAGCCACCTATATGCTTTTTAAAAGAGACTCATTTCAGATGTAAGGACAAAATCAGGTTGAAAGTAAAGGTTAGTAAATGATATTCTATGCAAAGAGTAAACAAAAAAGATCTAGAGTTGTGATACTAATAGCAGACAATGATTTTAAATAGAAAACTGTTAAGAGAGATGAAGATGGTTATTATATGTTAATAAAAGGGACAGTTCATCAAGACAAAATAACTATAATAAATATTTATCACCTAACCTGGGTGCCCCAAGATACATGCAGCAAACTTTGGCAAAACTGAAGGGAGAAATAGATGTCTTCACAATAATAGTTGGAGACTTCAACTCACCACTCTCAGCATTGGATAGAATCTGGACAGAGGATAAAAAAGGAAGCATAAAGCATGAATAACTTGCTAAATGAACTAGACCTACCAGACATTTATAGAGCTTTAAGCCCATAACAGCAGGATATACAATTCTTCTCAAGTTCTCATGGAATTTTCTCCAGAAGAGACCATATGTTGAGTCACAATACAGGTCTCAATAAATTTAAAAAGATTGAAATGATACATAGCATTTTCTCTAATCATACTGAAATGAACCTGGAAATAAATAACAGATGGAAACAGGAAAATTTCACAAATATATGGAGGTTAAATAACACACTCTTAAATAATCAGTGGGTTAAAGAAGAAATTGCAAGAGAATTCAGTAAATATCTTGAGATGAAAGAAAATGAAAACACACCATATCAAAAACTATGGGATACAACACAGGAGGTGCTAAGAGGGAAATTTATAGCCCTCAAAGCTTACATTTAAAAAAGAAGAGCTAAAATCAAAGACATAACTGCACATCTGGAGGAGCTAGAAAAAGAACAGCAAACTAAGCCCAAACCAAGCCAAAGGAAAGCAGTAATGAAGATCAGAAAAGAAACAAATGAAATTAAGAATGGAAAAAAAAATAGAGAATTTTTTAAAAAGTTCATTCTTCACGAAATCAACAAAACTGATAAGCCCTTAGCCAGACTGCCAAAAAAGAAAGAGAAGACATGCATATAAATAAAATCTGAAATGGAAGGGGGACATTTCCATTGGCCTCGCAGGAATAAGAGGGATCATAAGATGATAATATGAATAACTGTACTAGAAAACATAGATGAAATGGAAAACTTTCTAAAAACACATGAATAATCTACACTGACCCTAGGAAAATAGAACACCACAAGAAATCAATCAAGAGTAAAGAGATGGAGTCAGTCATCATAAACCACACAAGAATGAAATCCCAGGACCAGATGGCTTCACAGGTGAATTCTACCAATCATCCAAAGATGATCTTGCTCAGGCTCTTCCAAAAAATTGAACAGGAAGGAACACTACCATAATCATTCTATGAAGCCAACATCACCCTAATACTAAAACCAGATAAAGAAACTAAAAAAAGAAAGAAAAGAAAAGAAAATTACAGACCAATTTCCCTAATGAATATAGATGCAAAAATCTTCAACAAAATATTTGCAAACCAAGTCCAAAAGCACATTAAAAGGATTATATACCACATTCAAGTGGATTTTATCCCAGATATGTGAGGGTGGTTCAACACAAGAAAATAAATAGGTGTAATAAACTACATTAATAAATTGAAGAAAGAATTACATGATCCTCTAAATTAAGGCAGAAAAGGCTTTTGACAAAATACAGCATCCTTTCTTGTTAAAAATACTCCAAAAATAGGAATAGAATGAAGCTTTCTCAATATGGTAAAGAGCATATATGAAAAATCCACAGCCAATATTGCAGTCAATGTTGAAAAACTGAAAGCTTTTCTGCTGAGAATGACAACAAGACAAGGATGCCCACTGTCACCACTGTTATTCAATATTGTGTTAGAATTTCTAGCTAGAACAATTAGGCAAGAAAAAGAAATAAAGGGCACCCAAATAGGAAAGGAAGAAGTACAACTTTCACTATCTGCTGATGATATGATCCTATATCTAGAATCTCCTGAAAAATCCACAACAAAACTTCTAGAACTAATAGATGAAATCAGCAAATGTCAGGATACACGATTAATATGCAAAAATCAGTAGTGTTTCTATGCACTACTGATAAGCTATATGAGGAGGAAGTCAGAAAAATAATTTCATTTATAGTAGCAACTAAAAATATCATATATTTAGGAATAAATTTAACCTAGGCCATAAAGGACCTGTATTCAGAAACCTACAAAACATTGATTAAAGAGAATAAGAAAGACCTAAATAAATCAAAGGACATTCTGTATTCATGGACTGGAAGACTAAATATTGTTAAGATATCAATTCTACCCAAACTGATTTACAGATTCAACACAATACCAATAAAAATCCCAACAGCCTTTTTTGTAGAAATGGAAAAGCCAATTATCAAATTTATTTGGAAGGATAAGGGGGCCCTGAATAGCCAAAAATGTCATAAAAAAGATTAAAATTGGAGGACCCTCATTTTCCAATTTAAATCATATTACTTAGCTACAGTGTTAAAACAGCATGGTACTGGCAAAAAGACAGACAGATTGACCAGTGTTTCATTATGTGAAGGTGAAAGGAGAAAACAAAAGGATTACCATTATTTTCTCCACCATATTACAATGTAAAGTATTTCTTCAGTTTAAAAATATTTCTTCAGTTTAAAAATATTTCTTCAGTTTAAAAACTAAACACTGATCTCAAATTTAAATGAAAAGCCAAGGGAACAAGAATAACCAAAACTATTTTACAATAGAATAAAGATGGAAAACTCACATCACCTGATTTCAAGACTTACAATACATAAATGCTACAGAAATCAAGACAACATGGTATTGGCAAATGTGTTGACAGATAGATAGGACTGAATATTCAGTTCACAAATAAACCCACACATTCAGGGTCAACTTATTTTTTAAAAAGTGTGTAGACAATTTCATGGAGAAAAGACAAGCTTTGTAAAACAGTGATGTTGGAACAACTAAGTATCCAGGTAAGAAAGAAGAAGAAGAAAGAAGAAAGAAAGAGAGGGAAGAGGAGCAGGAGGAAGGAGGAGATTCCATCCATACCTAACACCATTAAGAAAAATGAATCACATATATAAATGTAAACACAAAACATTAAGACATTTAGAACAGAATAAAAGGGAAAAGCTTTGTGACATAGGGTTACCAAGATTCCTAAGATAGAACTCCTAAAGGACAATAGACCATAAAAGAAAAATGGTAAAATTGGATGTTATCATTGTTGGATTGTGAGAAGATGGCAGAATAGGGAGCTCCAGGACTCAGCCCTTCCACCAAAACAACAATTAAATAGGCAGAAACCATCTGAAACAACTATTATGAATCTCCAGAGATCAGAAGGACACTGTATAGAACCTAGGAAAGAATGGGAGGTAGTGACTGTTAAATTACTATAAAGAAAAGTAAATTGTTCTGTCCATGCATCTAGTTACTGGTGCCCATTCCCCACTCTCATAGCAGGCCCCTTGGAGTCCAGCCTCTGGCTACCTCAATAATGGCAAAAAGTGTCATGAAAATCCTCTTCCCCAAGAACTTGAAATGAGTCAGGCGTAGGAGAAGAAAATTGATTTATTCCAAGAAACCTTTGGAATGCCATCAGGTGCAACAATGTAATGCATTATGGAAGTTCCAGAAGGAGAAGAAAGAAAGGTGCAGAAGGAATATTCAAAGAAATAATGACAGAGAACTTCCCAAATTTAGCAAAAGACATGAATATGCACATCCAAGAAGCCCAGAAAAACCAAACAGGATAAACATGAAGAAAAATACACCTCATCATATATTGATCACATATCAAATGCAAAAGACAAGTTGAGAGTTCTGAATGCTGCAAAAGAAAAGCAACATTTTATGTAAAAGGGAGTCCCAATTAGGTTGAGTGCTAATGTCACATCAAAAACCATGGAGACAAGAAGGTAGCGGGTTGAACTAGTTAAAGTGCTAGAAGAAAACAATTGCCAACCCAGAATTATATATATGGTGAGATTTTTTTTTCCAAAATGAGGAAGAGACTAAGGCATGGTCAGGTAAACAAAAACAGAAGGAGCCCACCACTACCAGACAAGCAATGCTAAAGAGGGTTTTTCAGACTGAAAGGAAAGGATAGTAGAGAATGGTTCAAAGTGGCATAAAGAACTAAGGATCTATAGGAAAGATAATCATTTGGATAATTATAAATGCCAGTATTATTGTATTGTATTATTTGGCATGTAACTTGACACTTCACACAAGTGCTAAAATGCAAATACATAAAAAGTAATGATAAAGCTATGGTTTTGGAATATAATGTACAAAGATGTAAGTGGTAACAAGTACAAGAGAAAAAGATGGAAGGACAAAATGGTACAGGAAAAGTATATATGATGCTGTTGAATTTAAGTTGGTATCAAACCAAATATGATTGTTAAAGATTTAGGATGTTTAATTTTAGCCAATGATAATCACAAGGAAAATATATGAAAAATATATCCAGTTAGAAATGAGAAGGCATTCAATATGGTAAAACACACAAAAAATCAAATAAATGTAAAAATAGGTATTAAGGGAAGTAAGGTCCAAAAAAGTTTTAAGACCTCCAAAGGCTAAATAGCAAAATGACAGTAAAAAATCCTATTCTCAGCAATGACTTTAAATGTAAACAGATTAAACACTCCAGTTGAAAAAGATTGGCAGAATTAATAAAAAAAACATGACCCAACTATATGCTACTTGCAACAGAATCATCTTAAATTCAAAGATAAAAATATGTTGGAGAGTGAAAGGATGAAAAAAGAAAAGTACCATACAAATAGTAACCAAAAGAAACCTGGAATGGCTATACTAATATTGACTTTAAGTGAAAAAATAGGCTTTAAGTGAAAAACAACAACGAGGGACAAAAATGATCATTATATACTGATGAAGGGAACAATTCAATAGGAATATGTAATAATTAATAACATATATGCACTTCACAGCAGAACTTCAAAATATTTGAAGCAAATGCTGACAGGTTTGAAGGAAGAAATTGACAGTTATACATTATTAGTAGGAATACACCACTCTCAATAATGGATAGAAAATCTAGTAAGAAGATCAAGAAGTATAAGACTTGAATGATACTCTAAGCCAACTATATGTACTAGATATATAGATCACTTCACCCAAGAAAAAGATAATGAACATTCTTCTCGAGTGTCCATGGATCATTCTCTAGGATAGACCATATAATGGGTCACATAAACTCAATAAATTAAAAAATATTGAAATCATACAAAATCATTCAACATCATTTTTAAATATATATTTATTACAGAAGTTGTGAACTTACAAAACAATTATGCACATGTGTAGAATTCTCATACAACAACCCTTCACCAACACAAAACACTGTTGTGGAACATATGTTACAGATTATGACACAAAATCATCAGACAATTACCTCTAACCATGGTCCACACACATTATAACATGGATGAATCTTGAAGACATTATGCTAAGTGAAATAAGCCAGACACAAAAGGACAAGTACAACATCATTTTTTTCTGACAGTTCCCATCTGTTTAATAATTCTTCTAATAGAAGGACTGAATTCTAGAGCTTTCTGCTCTACCATCTTCCCACAATCCTATGATATACAGAAGATATTTAATGCAGGTCATTATTTAGATGGATATTGCAAGGTGCAAAAATAAAAAGTGTGATGCTGTAAACAAATAAAGAAAAATATTTACAGAAAATAGCACCCCTGGGGCTTCAGAGAGGCAGGATATCCAGGTTCTTGTATCTTAAAGGAGAAGCTCTGGGACTGGTGGTTGGTTGAATGGGGGACTCAGTTATCCCACAGCTGGCCAGATGTTCCAGGATGGTGTTCAGTGTTTAATATAATCAGTTGATCCATGTCAAGGGCTCACTCCTTTACTTCCTTCACTCTTAACTGGCTTCCTGGCTAAGGATGAAGCATTCCATAAATATCCAGAGTGTGGTGTTGGCTGAGCTCTGCCGGCAGAGAAAGCAAACATACACAAGACATCTATCTCTGAAGGGAAACTGCTGGACCTTCCAGGATGTAAGACTCAATGCAATAAACTTGCAAACAAGTATTTGATTGGGCAATAGGAAGAATAATGCTATATGAGACCTTTGATGTTGGTCTCAGTTCCTGACTTTTTTGATTATCAGAGGCATCACTCACTGTATCAGCCTAGAAAAGAGAAAGTCCATGCTACCGGACCCATGGGTAGCCTCCATCTCTGACATTATGACAACTTCATTCGTGTGCCCATCATATCAGTTTTGGATGGCTGATAAGGTTCAACTATAGAATTATTTGCATGTTTTTTTGTGCTCCTTCTATAGATATTGCATTCTGGTAGGCATTACCATGTCATGCATAAATATTTGCTTAATTTGCACAATACTATGTTCACCTGCATGTATTTAACCAAACATCATTGGCTCTGATATTTTACCCCTTTTGCCTTTAGACTCCTGAAAAATGGCTTGTCCATTGGCCACTGCCAGGAATTTGTATATATTCCCATCTCAGGCTATCCCTTCTACTAAAAAAATGTAAATAACCATGCATCACACTCACAGAACCAACCATTAGGGTGAAATTTTCCTCTTTACTGTGTTTCAAAAACACCCTTGAATATCTTTTCACTACCCACATACAGCAAAGTCATCCTTAAATCAAGCTCAAGAGTTTTCCTTCTCCATCAGCTGGCCTTATTGAAATTCAGACTAGGCCAAAGTACAAATGATGGTAGGGGTGCTGGTGCAATAGTGTTGGATGACATGGGAGCCTGAACCTCTCAATCATGCAGCCTACTGGTGCCCTGTGATTCTTTTTGGATTGAATCAGAATATACTATTTCTATCTATTTGCCCATTATGACTTGAGAAATGGAGATCTGACATAACCTAGAACCTAAGAAAACAGTATACTATGTTAAACAAGACAGGCATGAAAATCCATATATTGAGTGATTTGATTTGTATAAAATGTCTAGAATAGTCCTTAATGGTCACCAGGATCTGGGGAGGGGGGAGTAGAAATGGGAAGAGACTGCTAATGGGCCTTGTTTTATTGGGATGATGAGAATATTCTGTAATTATATAGTGAAGATGGTTGCACAACTTTGTGAATATACTAAAAGCCACTGAATTGTACACATTAAAAATATGAATCTTATGACATATATACATATCTTAATAAAAATGGTATCTATAATATACAACCCTTCATGTGTGAAAAAAAGAAAATTTAATCTCTATATACATGTGTATATATACATCAATATATATACAAATAATAAACAAAAAGAATCACAGAAAATGTAAGTCAGAAACTGATGAGATTGGTTAATACATAGAATAGATGAAAATAAAATGGAAATAACAGGTATTGGTTCTCAGTATACCTCTGAGTATTCCTTTCTGTACAGTTCTGGCATATAGAACCATTTTAAATGTCATGTTTTCAATAAATGTATGAAAAATTAAAAAAAACAAAATTGAATACCAACAATAACAAGTAAACTTAACTTTATTTCAAATAAACAGCATAACCACACTGAAAGCAATGGGTAAAAAAGAACTAAGTTCAATAACTTAGGAAAATATTATATTGACATTACACTGAGGCTAAGGGCAAAAGAAAATATGCAAAAACTATATTCTAGGTAGTAAATTTACTTTTTACAGAAGTATGAGTTAGCAATTCTGAAACTTCAACAATTAAGAAAATAAGAATTAAAATTGTAAATATATTAGGCAAATAAATTATAAACTCTTTGTCAATAATGCCTCAAATAGGCATTGCAATAAAAAATAAGAAAAGAAGGGATGGTTGCAGTAAACATAATGGTCTTTGTATGGAATCAAAGGTATCAGCATAAAATCAATATATTAATATTCAACCACACAAGTAGATTTAGAAATAAACATACATGTATTTCTTTGCTCTGCTTGCTGAGATGTTAGAAGAAATACAATGTAGTGGCAATAAGCATATCCAGTTTTCAGATCGTGGCTTTTAAATAGCATTTTCCAACAAAAAAAACAGGATGCTTGAAGAAATGGCTGATTTCAGAACAGGTTTGAAACTGTAATAACTTGTAGTGACAAAGAATAAGAAAGTACACAGCAATAAGAAGACATGGCAAAAGGGCATATGAGCAAGACAGAAGGAGTCCTAAATAGCCAAATGTGAAATACTTGGAGAAATGAAAGAAGTAACAGTGGTAACTGATTATAGCTCATAATTTAAAAAATTATCCATGAATCCATACATATACTTTTTTTTTATTGTGGGTGAAAATCAATTGTTTCACAATACAAATCAATATTTGTAAAATGATATATAAATATATATGCATATATGTGCATTTGCTTGCATAAATGTTATTTTTTTATATATATTTTTAAAGATGCTTAAATTACACAAATGCCATACAAAAACCACAGGGATTCCCACGTTTCCCACCTCCCACCCACCCCCACAACATCTCACATAAACATCTTTCATTAGTGTGGCACATCACCTGCAATGGATATACACATCCTGGGACTTTGCCACTAAGCATAGACCACAGCTCACATCGTAGACCACACTCTCTCCCACACAGTTCTGCATGGTATATGCTGATGTAAAATGGCCTATATCCATCGCCACAACGTCACTCAGGGCAACCCCCAAGTCCTGAAAAAGCCCCTGTATTACAACTGCCCTTCCCCTCCCTGCCCCGAAAGCATCTAGTGGCCACTGGTTCCACCTCACTGTTATAATTTCTTCCATTGCTTGAATCACAATATGTCTACAACAGAATACCATTAAGTCCACTCTAGTCATACATATACTTTTAAAATGAATGAATGTATACATGATAGCTAGGCAGATAATATACATGATCGAGGATAGGTAGAAAGAGAGAAAGTGAGAGAGAGACAGAGATGGCCAGACAAGCGGACAGATAGATGACAGATACGGAAAGGGGAAGTACTTCATTATAGCAGAATTTTCATTAATGTATGTAGATTGAATGGTGAAATTAAAACATCACAATTTGAAAAACACCTAATTAATCATTGTTTCAAGTACAAATCATCATCTGATGCTAAAATTAGTTGGCATAATTGAAGAGAAACTAAATATTGTCTACCCTCAAAATATATACCCACAATATGATAACTTTACAGTGAAGAAATTTGACCACCTGACCTTGACTAAGTGAAAAAATTAATATTATCAGTAACGATATGGGTTAGAAACTAAAAAGCGCACAATATCACCTCTGTAATATACCTGCAAAAAATGCATAAACTTAAATTAATTATGAAGAAACCTAATACAAATCCAAACTGAAGAAACCTAATACACATCCAAACTGAGGGATATTTTACAAAGAGATTGGTTAGTATTCTTTTAAAGAGTGAATGACATATAAGAAAAAGACTGAAAAAGTGTCCCATATTGAAGAAGAGTGAAAAAAACATAACTAAATGCAACATGAGAACCTGGACTGTCTTATGCATTTAAAAAGGAGACACAATTGTAACAATTGGAAATAGTTGAATATGGCATGAATATTAAGCAACATAAATATTCCGGTTTCAATAATGGTACTGTAGTTAAATAAGCTGGAAGAAGAGCACAGAGGAATTCTGTACACACTTTTTGCAAATTTTTTTTGTAAATAAAATAAACATTTTAAATGGTATTATTTTGGTGACAGATAGAAGGAATCATTAAACTCCCAAGTTACCTGTGTCTAAATTATTTTTGAAGTTATTTTTATTATATTTTAGTACTATTTGCAATAATAAACATTCTATTGTTACTGAAATATAACCAATTCAACAACTATTTCTGGTCTGCCCAGAATTATGACTTCCTAAAGTTATAAAGCAAGAGAAGCACTGCAGAAATAAGGAACACTAGCCTCTAGCTTAAAGATACTTATTATCTTATTGAGGCACAGTAAGTAATTTCACAAATGTTTCTAGGAACACAGATAATTACCATTAATACACAACTATTTTTTTCATGATAAACCTTACTAATAAGTAAAGCAATGGCTAAACTTTTCACCTAACTTAATGTGCAATTTTCTATGTGACAAATAACAAAATTCAAAGAACAATTTGCTCTGCTGCAAAATGTTTGACATTTTAATTAATAATGAATGCAATTTTTATGATGTAAACCATCATCTGCCCTCATTATGACCTGATATACATCATGTTATTTCTTCTGAGATACCTTTTATTACTCCTGTAATCATCCTCTGTTAATGCTGTTTTGGTAATAAAATGTGGTACAATAAGTCTCCTCTTCAAACTGAATGCACTGGGATATTAGAAGCTCACAAAGGAGGTAGCATGGGCTACATTTTATGCAGAAGTCAGTTTATATTAGAGTCAATCATCTCCATACTATACTAATCCTACAACTTCTTCATTCCCACAAAAGGAACCATCAACATGTTTTTCATTAAAAAAAAAAAATCAAACAAACAAACAAACAAAACAAACAGCAAAACCCTTGAGAGAAATTCTTGTAGCCTCCTGGAACAAATAATGATCAAATTCAGAATAGATATATATTCTTAAATTTTTGTGAATTGAAATAAAAATAAAAACATAGATGAAAAGTATACTAAAAATACAGAGGCCTTGAATTCAAGTCCTTAGGTTTTATGCTAGGCTTTATTGTGGAGAAGCTGTGTGACTTTGAGTAAATATTTACCCTCTTTGCATTTCATTTTCCTATCCAAGTGATAAACATATATTGACCATCTATTATAGATTTGTTTGGTATATATTTAAAAAAAACTATTTGAAAAGAAGCATAGTGCATGGAATTATATGTACAAGTGGTATTACTTTTTATATTCTTTATGGAACCTTCTATCTCAGAGCATCACTGGCATTTGAAAGAAACAAATGCCTGCCCAGGAGGATGGAAGGCCTGAGTGGTGGCATATTCTTTGACTCATGCTTCCAATGGCACCTTACACCTGGCAGACAAAGATTCTCCCCCTTCAATGGCAAAATGTCATGCTAGTATTAGTCAATCATTTTTGTTCATCTTTTCAAGAGTTAGAAAGGAAGGCTCAGGCAATGAAAAAAATGGATATGATAAATTCCTTCTGTATTGTTATTCTTAAACAGGAAAAAAGGTCAGGAGAAGAAACTGCTCAAATGGTAAAGGGAAGAAAACCTGTGCTAACAAAAGTGGAAAAAAATTAATGAAAGAAGATCTCTTTAGAATGAAAAAGGTTAAGAAGGCTGCTTAAAAAACACAAATTGTAATTAAAAACACTAAGCTTCCTTGCCTTGAGACTACCCACACAGGCAACCCTATTTATAATCAAAACATTCTCCTACTTAGGGTTTTTTCCAGGGCAAGATTAACATCTTTATTCCTCAAGCTGTAGATTAAGGGGTTCATCATGGGAACCACACTGGTGTAAAAGACAGAAGAGGTTTTTCCCTTATTCATAGACCCTGCAGAAGATGGTTGGAGATACACTATGCAACTGATCCAAAGAAGAGAGAAATAGCAATTATGTGTTAACTGCAGGTACTGAAGGCTTTGAACTTGCCCTCAGTGGAATTGATGTGAAGGATACTGTAGACAATGAAATCATAAGAGATAAAGATAGTAGCACTGGGCAGGATGATGTTGATGCCTGACACAATTAACAGCACCTCCTCATTGACAAAGGTGCTCAGGCAGGAGAGCTGGAGCACAGGGTGGATGTCACAGAAATAATGGTTGATGGTATTAGCATCACAGAAGGTCAGTCTCAGCATGCATCCGGTGTGGGCCATAGCACCAGAAAATGCCATCAAGTATGAACCAAACATAAAATTGGAGCACACATTAGGGGACATGGCAATGTTATACAAGAGTGGATTACAAATGGCCATATAGCAATCATAGGCCATTGATGTTAGCACATAGCACTCAGAGATGACAAAAAAAAGCAGAAGTAGTAGAGCTGTGTCATGCAACCCTGGTAGGAGACAATATCTTTCTTTGATAAGAAACTCATCAGCATTTTGGGTGTAAAAATAGAAGAATAACAGAGGTCTATGAAGGACAAGTTAAAGAGGAAAAAGTACATAGGGGTGTAAAGGTGGGAATTCAGTGCAATTAGAATTATCAAGCCCATGTTTCCCAGGATGGTGATAATATATAATGCTAGAAAAAAGAACAAGGGAAGTCGGAGAGCTGGGTGATCTGTTAATCCCACCAGTATGAATTCAGTCACAAAGGAGCCATTTCCAACAGACATTCTGCCCTGGGACTTCTGTGCAATAAGAAAAAAAAAGGATTACATCATAGGGCAAGCCAGAACTTCCCATAAGCCCTCCTCCCACAGAAGTGGGCTAAACATGGGGAATGTCTCAGACTATCCCAATATTGACCCATGGAATCTGCCTTTATCCCTGATACCAAGTGACAGAAATCTCACAGTATTAGAGACTTGAAGCTACCTATTGTAATGAGCACCTACAACTTACCCCAAAGAGTGAAATCCAGTTATTCCAAAGGAAATCATGACAAGTGGAAAAACCAAAGGAGAAATCAGCAGAAAAATAGACCAGGACGGAATCATTATCTCTCATCTTCTCATCATTTTATTCACCTAAGCCCCCTCTACCCAATAAAATGGAGCTAAGTCATTGACAAATTACAGCTGGCCTTTCTTGCAGATTAGAACCTCCTAGGATGGGAACTATGAAAAATGTACCAGGATCCAAAGTAAGAAACCATGCTATAGGAGAGTTTCAGTAGCTGTTTCAATAACGAAGTAAAAGACATAAATTTACAAGAGAGTTCCCTCCATGAAGAGGCAATGTACACACTGAGATATGGAAACTCTGAGGCCCCTAATACTTTCTCAAACATATTTTTCTTCCATATTCATTTGAGTGTCAGAACTCCACAAAGTGGGGAAGAAAGTGACGTGCCTTCATGGCTGGAATTCTATCTCAAAATGATGAGGACACAATATGAATAAAATTCAGAAACTCACCCTCCTTAGACCAGAAAACCTCAGTACTTCCTAATCCCAGTTATTCTCCACCTGTGTTCCTGGAAGGGCAATCTGAAGCTATAAGACTGGTTCCTTTGATTCTAATTGGAAGAATACCAGATAATGTGCAATATATCCTGGAAATTGTTCCAAGCTTCAGATCATAATTTCTGATTTTAACTTTGAGTTCTCTAAAGAACCACAGCAATAAATATGCATTCTTCATTATTCACACATTTGCAATTGGTAAGCTCAGAAGATTTAATGAGAGTTTAATCATATAATCAACAGGTATAAAGAAGTAAAATTCCTGTTCTGTCTCTTCCCCAGGGACTAGAATTTGTGTAATGCAGATGTAAGGGGATTGTGTTTACACCCTGGTTCATATAATAGCTTTAGTTCTTCAAAGACTCAGTATTTTCCTCATGATTTCAGTTCCATCTGGGGATAGTACCGCTCCCATTACAGAACTAAATATGAAGTCCATATCTGTATCATCTTGTCTCTGAAGGGAAATCTGTCTATTGCATTGTTCCTTCTCATATTTTATATTGTGGGGAGTGTTTCACAACTCTGAATATACTAAAAATCATTCCATTATACACTTTAAATGGGTGGCTTGTATGGTATGTGATTACATCTCAATGAAGTTGTAACCTGAAGAGAAGAAAAGAAACTCTATAAAAAGATGAAACAAAAAGGGAAATAAAATATTTTGAAGTCAGTGAAAGTTTAAATAAAATATCTGAAAGTGTGTGTAAATTTGTTATTTCAGTGCTTACAGGGAACTTTATGGCTCCTAAGTGCCTATATTGGAGAAAGGTCTCCAGTCAAATGCATTAAGCAAGCTTTCATCTCATGTAACCTGTATAAATAAATGCAGGTTAAGCCCAAAATAAGCATAAATATGAAATGATCCTAATTACAACAGAAAGCAATAATGTAGGAACCAAAGACAGTACATCCAATCAATTAATCTAAGAGCTGGCTTTTTAAGATTAAAAGAAGTGATAATGCTCTACACAGATTGATCAGGTGATCCAAAGACATTAAAATGAAATTATGGGAATATTATGAACAAATATATGCTTATTATCCAGTCAACAAATGAAATGGATACATTATTTGAAAGTCAGTAATAGCCAAAGCTCACTTAAGAAGAAATAGGTAACCAGAATTACTATATATTTATTAAGGAAATTGAAATTTCAGTTTAAAAGCTTCTGACAATGAAAACTTCAGGCTCAGAGAATATTACTGGTGAATTCCAGAAGGAATAATACCAATTCTATACAAACTTCCACAAAAAAATTAATGAGGAGGCAAGTTATTACAAGTATTTTCAAGAAGCAAACATTATCCAGGTATCAAAAACAGGCAATGCATTTACAAGAAATAAGAACTAAAACTAATATTCTTCATGAATGTAAATTCAAAAATTATTAACTTTTACCCAAATGAATCTACCAATAACATAAAAAATTTTACAACATGGAAATTAAACTATAGCTCAGGATTGAAAACTTGGTTTAATTTAGGAACATAAATCAGCATTATTCGTATAATGAGGAATATCTGAAATAACATCTAAGATAATTTGACACTTAAAAGAGAAAGACTGAATCCTTTACAACAAGTTCAAACCAAAGTAAGGATTTCCACTCCCAGTACTTATATTTGGCTTTTTGCCAAAGGTCATAGTGTAATAAGGCAAGAAAAATAAATATCAAACAGATTGTAAAAGAAGAAATAGGATTTTATCTATTAGCAAATGAAAAGACTGCTTATGAAGAAAATCCTAAGAATCTATTTAAAATACTACTTAATAAATGAGTACATCAAAGGTACAGAATATCATATCAATTATATTTCCATATATTAGTAATGAAAAATTTGAAACTTAAATGTTTAAAAGCAGTACTATTATAATTGTACCAAAAATATGAAGAACTTAGCATAAAATCTAATAAAATATATGCATTACCTGTACAGTGCACATCTGTAGCTGCAAAATACTAATGTAAGAAATCAAAGAAGATTTATATAGCTAGGAAGAAGACTATACAGATTGAAAGATTCACTATTGCTCAAATGTCCATTCTCTCTAATTGATACAAACATTCCATGCAATTACATTAAATCTCAGCAGGATGTTTTATAGAAAATTGATTCTCAAATTTGCATAAAAAGCCAAAGGAACAAGAATAGCCAAAACAATTCCATAAAAGAAAAAGTTGGAAGACTCACATCACCTATTTTCAAGACTTAATATCATGATACAAAAATTAAGAGAGTATGGCATTAGAAAAAAGATAAATAGATTGAAAGGATGGAATATAGAGTCCACACATGAACCCACAAATATAGTCAATTAAAATTATAAAGATAATATAATGGAGAAACAACATGCTTCTTAAATAATGAACTGGAACTAGATATTTATAAGAATAAGAAAATGATGTAGGAGGAGGAGGAGGAGGACAGGAATACAGACAATAAAGAGTAAGACACAAAAATAACCACTTTGATCCTTACCTCACATCATTAACAAAAATGATATATAGACAAAGGGTATTGAATTGAGATTTCAGAAATAAACACTCAAATCAATGGACAATTAATTTTTGAGAAGAGTGCAAAGACCACTCATTGGGCAAAAATAGATTCTTCAACAAATGGTGCTGGAAAACTGGTTATCGCTATGCAAAAAAAGGAAGGTGGACCCTATCTCACATTATATACAATAATTAACTCAAAATGGATCAAAGACCTAAATATAAGAACCAAAACTATAAAAATATGAGAAGAAAACATAGGGAAAGATTTTCAGGACCTTATGCTAGCAATGTGTTTCATAAACTTTATATAAAAAGCATTAAAAAAACACACAAAAATATATAATAGAACCTTGCCAAAATTGAAAACAGTTGTTCATCAAAGGACTTCATTAGGAAAGTAAACAGATAATCTACAGAAAACATTTGGAAACCATGTGCCTTATAAGGTTT
>JAQZBX010017420.1:0-35595 GCA_029593785.1 Cabassous unicinctus | reverse complement strand
TTGCAATTTTTTTCTGTGACTCATGGATTGTTTATGACTGTTGTTTAGTGTTCACACACCTGTGAATTTTCCCCTTTGCCATCTATTATGTGTTCCAGCTTCATTCTTTTATGATCTGAAAGTTGCTTTGTATAATTTCAAACTTTTTATATTTATTGAAACCTGCCTTGTGATGTACCACGTGGTCTATCCTGGAGAAAGTTCCATGAGCATTTGAGAAGAGTGTATAATCTTCTGATTTGGAATGCAACATTCTGTATATGTCTGTTAGGTCTAGCTCATTTATGTTGTGAAAATGCTCTTTCCTTGTTGATCTTCTGTCTAGTTGTTCTATCTAATGATATAAGTGGTGTATTGAATTCTCCAACTACCATTGTAGAGATGTTTATTTCTCCCTTCATTTTGCCAGAGCTTGCCTCGTGTATTTTGGAGCACCCTGGTTAGGTGTATAGATATTTTTGACTGTTAATTCTTCCTGATTAAAAGAGATTAAAAGAGTGGCCTTTTTAATCTCGTGGCTTTTTAACATTAATGTTTGTTATGCCTTATGTTATTATAGCTACCCATGCTTTTTTGGTTACTGTTGGTGTGGATTATCTTTGTCCAAACCTTCACATCCAGCCAGTTTTTATCCCTGGATCGAAGATGACTCTACTGTAGGCAGTATATGGATGTCTCATATTTTAAATCCATTTTGTCAGCCTATATCTTTTGATTGGGGAGTTTAATCCATTCGTGTTCAATGATATTACTATAAATGCATTACTTACTTCCACCATTTTATTCTTTGGCTTTCATATGCCATGTATTATATTTGTTTGTCTTTTTACTCTTTTGGTTATGCTTTCTGCTATTCTTGCCTCTACACTCTCCTCCAAGCCTCTCTCGCCTGTATTTTTCTTTTGGACTATAAAGTTCCCTTTAATACTTCCTGCAAAGGTGGATTCTTTTTTTATGAAGTCTCTTAGTTTCTATTTGTTTATGAATATTTTAAACTCACCTTCATATTTGAAGGACAATTTTGCTAGATAAAGAATTCTTGGCTGGCAATTTTCCTCTTTCAGTATCCTAATTATATCACACCACTGTCTTCTTGCCTCCATGATTTCTGATGAGAAATACATACCAAGGCTTATTGGACATCCCTTGTTTGTGATTGTTTGCTTCTCCTTGCTGCTCTCAAAATTTTCTCTTTCTCTTTGATGTTTGACATTCTGGGTAGTATGTGTCATGGAGTAGATCTATTAGGATTTATTCTGATTGGGGTATGTTGTGTTTCTTGGACATGGAAACCCATTTGTCTCATGAGCATTGGGAAATTTTCAGCCATTATTCCCTCAAATCCTCTTTCTGCTCTGTTTTACTTCTCTTCTTCCAGAATTCCCATGACACGCACATTGTTGAACTTCATATAATCATTCAATTCAAATTTTTCTGTTCTTTTTTCTCTCTGTTCTTCTCTCTCTTCAATTTCATCTGGTGTGTCTTCTGTATCAATTATTCTTTCTTTTGTCTTTTTGAGTCTGCTCATGTATGCCTCCCATATGTTTTTGATCTCACCATTAATGTCTTTCATTTTCATGAGCTCTGTTATTTTCTATACAGGTTTCCAAATTCTTCTTTGTGCTCTCTCAGTGTCTTCATGATGTCCTTTATCTCTTTAGCCATATTTTCTTTCAACTCATTAATTTGATTTTTGAAATTTATTTGAGTCTCATTGATTAGTTGTCTCAAATACTGTGTCTCATATGGTCCTTTGATGTATTCCTTCACTTGGGCCATTTCTTCCATTTTCTTAGTATGGCTTCTTTCTTTCTGATTGCTTTGGGATTAGTTTGCTGTATGTTTTCTAGTCTCTCCAGGGGTTCAGTTAGGTATTTGACTTTAACTCTTTCTTCTTTTTCAATATAGGTGTTTAGGGTTATAAATTTCATTCTCAGCACTGCCTTTATTGTATCTCATAAGTTATGATAGGTTTTGTTCTTATTTTCATTCACCTCAAGATATTTACAAATTTCTCTTACAATTTCTTCTTTGACACACTTATTCTTTAGGACTGTGTTGTTTAGCCTTCATAGACTTGTGAATTTCCCCCTTTCCCATCTATTATGTGTTCCAGCCTCATTCTATTATGATCTGAGAAATTGCTTTGTATAATTTAATTTTTTTTATATTTATTGAGACCTGCCTTGTGATGTACCATGGGGTCTATCCTGGAGAAAGGTCCATGAGTACTTTAGAAGAATTCATAACCCACTGATTTGAGATGCATCATTCTGTGTATGTCTATTAGGTCATTTATCATATTAGTCACATTCTCTGTTTCTTTGCTGGTCTTCTGTTTAGTTGTTCTATCTAATGATGTGAGTTGCGTGCTGAATTCTCTATTATTATAGAGATGTCAATTTCTCCCTTCAAATTTTTTTCATTTTGACTTTTATTTCTCCTTTTAGCATGTTTTGATTTTTATTGTTTGTATTATTTATCCAATTTTTCAAACACTTAGTTCTTCAGTAGCTCCAAATAACTTAAAATCTTTGCTTTTATCATACAAAGACAACTGTCAGAATAAGACACAGACAGGTTATTCCAGCTAGGGTGTTCACTATTAGGAAGCAGTTTGAGTTGCCAGCTCTGCATCTGTAAGGATGTTTGTCATCTGTCAGAGCAATAATCTTGAATTTTCTCAGAAGAGTGGATATGCATCAAATATTAGAGGTGAAGAACTAAGGTTTATTTGTTTCCACTCATTATGTTTCCCTTCAGTTTTCCTGGAGTTTGTGTCATGTAATTTGGGGGACCCTGGTTAGGTGCATAATTATTTATGACTGTTACTTCTTCCTGGTAGATTGCCCCTTTTATTATATATAATGGTCTGCAATGTATAACTTTTTTTTGCATTTAAAGTCTGTTTTGTCTAATATTAGTACAGATGCTTTTTGGTTACAGTTTGTATGGAATATCTTTTTCAAATCTTTCACTTTCAGCCAATATGTGTCCCTGGATCTAAGATGAATCTCTTGTAGACAGCTTAAGGTTGGTTTCTTTTTGTCCATTCTGTCAGTCTATAACTTTTGATTGTGGTATTTAATCCATTCACATTCAATGATATTACTTTTTTTTCTCAAAGCCATCTTTATTTCAATGCATAAATACATTAGTTCAATAGGATAATCTACTTTGCTCTTATTCTTAGAATACATGGGTTTTAATATTTAGTACATTAGATTTTTTTATTATTTTATTTTATTTTTTAAGGAATTTATTCTATAGATATACTCTCATCTGTGAAATAACATATTAACAATCCTATGCCTTACAACATTTTTCTCCCCTCCCTCCACTTGCTTTCTTTGTCCATTCACTGGGTGATTTTCTGTGTCTCTTTCTTGCCTTCTCTTCTTATTATTCTCCTCCATGTTTCACTGGGATTTGATCCTAGGGACCTCTGATATGGGAGAGAGGCATCTTGTCACTTGTGCCATCTCAGTTCTTGGTTTCTGGCATGTCTCACCTTGACTCTCCCATGTCTCTCCTTTTCTTGTGTCATCATCTTGCTGCATGGTTCATGGCATGGACTTGGCTCGCCACATTGTCCTGGCTTGCTGCATGTCTGTGCGGGCCTGGCTTGCCATGCAGGCCTGGCTCACCGTGCAGACTTAACTTGCCTGCTCACCTTTTACCAGGAGGCCCCAGGGATTGAACTCAGGTCCTCCCATATGGTAGATGGAAGCCCAACCACTTGGGCCACATCTGTCTCCACATTAGATATTAAAACTGGTATATAATTTTGACATGACCTGAAAATTTGCATTTCTGGCCAATATCCAAGATTCTGCCTTTAAGGCTGGAATTCTTTAATTTACTCCATTTCTTAAAAAGCCAAACATGGAAACAAATGTGTGTCAATTTTCAAACCCACCATGATCATCTTCAAGATAGTATAGCATTCACTTTCCCACCTCAAATTTCAATGTCAAGGCTTTGATCCTCTTCTCTCCTCAAATATGAGGTATTTTGGAATTCTTTTGAGAATTCTGTGAAGCAAAGGTACAAAGTGTAATTGTAATTCACCAACAGATTAAAAGAATACAAAGCACACTTCTTTTGGACATGTGGTAAACTGAACCTAGATCCAGATTGGGATGTTCAAGAGCTGTTTCCTGCATGGTTTGTCTCCTCAGTCATTGTCCATAGGACTCTGAGAAGCGGTAGGAATATGCAGGTCCAGGCTCAAGCTCTGGCTTTATCTCCAACATTGTGGAATGGGACTATACATCATTGGGCAAGGCCTTATGCTCCCTGGCACCACTTAGAGCCCAGGGAGAGTGATCTCCCGGGGTATCCACATTGGATGATATTACTGTTCATGCATTATTTTCTTCTATCATTTTATTTTTTGGCTCTCATATGTCTTATCTTATTTTTGTCTGTCTTTTTACTCTTTTGGCTATCCTTTCCGATAGTCTTCCCTTCTATACTCTACTCCAAGTCTCACTCTCCTGACTTTTTCTTTCAGGCTTAACGCTCCCCTTAATGTTTCCTGCAAAACTAGATAGTTTTTTTAATGAAATCTTGTAACTTCTGTTTATGAAAGCTGGAAAATGTGCTTACTAAAATTTTCTTCACTTAAGAAGGCTTGAAATTTCTAATACACTAATTGAGCTGGCTTTCTATTTATTTAATTTTAGAAGTTTACTCCTTGTACTTAGTTCCCTGAAAATACTAACCACACCTTCTCAGTTTTGCTTACAGGAATAGATAACATCTCAAAGCAAAATCAGACAGAATAGTGCCAGGAGCACCTTATGACCCAGTCAATCTGTAACTTTCCTCAGAATCAAAAAAGCTTGATATCCTTGAGCAATCGGCTAAGAAAGTGTTCATGAAGACCTTGTTGAACTGTGGTTAATTAGTTGCTGAAACCAAGGACACATTTGATGTGCTTGAAACAATTCAGGACTCATAAATTGCACATGACCTCTTCACAAGACTCCTGGCATCCCTTATTTTTCTCCTCCCTTATCCCTTTCCTTTGCATATAAAAACCTTAGCTCCCATTCTTGCTTTGAACTGATTTGGGGAAGATCCCCCCAGTTCCTTGCTTGTGCACCTGCAATAAATCACCTTCTCACTGAGAGAAGATTTTCTCTTTTGTGGTGCTGGATCAATTGGGCCCTTCTTTTGGAGGTAGCTGTGCTTGCAGTAACATTTATTTGTGAATATTTTAAACTTATCCTCAAATTTTGGACAATTTTTCTGGATAGAGATTTCTCAGCAGGCAGTTTTTCTCTTTCCATATCCTAATCATATCATAACACTGTCTTTTTGCTTCTATGGTTTCTGATGAGAAATCCACACTATGTCTTACTGGACATCCCTTGTATGTGATGGTTTTTTTCTCCCTTGTTGTTTTCAGAATTTTCTCTTTTCTTTGTTATTTGACATACTGAGTAGTATGTTTCTCAGAGTAGGTTTGTTCAGATTTATTCTGATTGGGTTAAGCTGTGCTTCTTGGACATGTAAATTTATTTCTTTCATGAGAGTTGGGAAAGTTTCAGCCATTATTTCCTCAAATACTCTTCTGTCCCTTTTCCCTTCTCTTCTCCTTCTGGAACTCCCATATCATGTATATTGTAATGTTTTGTGCTGTCTTTCAACTCCTGAACCCCTGCTCAATTTTTTTCCATTCTTTTCTCTCTCTGCTCTTCTTTCTCTTCAATTTCAGCTCTTATGTCTTTTGCAACACTTATTCTTTCTTCTATCATTTTTAGTCTGCTGTTGAATGCCTCTAAGGTGTTTCTGATCTCACTTATTGTGTCTTTCATTCCCATAAGCTCTATTTTTTATATGCTGGTTTTCAAATTCTTCTTGTGCTCACCCAGTTTCCTCTTGATGTTTTTTATCTCTTTAGTCAAATTGTATTTCAAGTCATTGATTTGATTTTGGAGATTTGTATGAATCTTGTTGATTAGTTGCCTAAAATCCTGTGTGTAATATGTGGCTCTGATATATTCCTTTGCTTGGGCCATATCTTCCATCTTCTTAGTATGGCTTGTAACTTTTTGTGGATGTCTAGTCATCTGATTATGATGGTGAGTTTACTCTGATGCTCAATTTCTCTCTCTGCTTATGGGTTAGTAGTAGGAGGTTGTGTGTTACTGCTGTTCTTTGATTCTTGGTTCAACTTGTTTTAGCTCTTTAATATTATCCCTATTTAGCTGCTCAAAACCACACCATGAATCCAGTAATGGGTTGTACATCCACTTCCAAGGGCCTTGGGGAGGGAAGCTGTAAAAGCCAGTAAAAGCCTCTCATTTTGTTATTTTTAATTTCCTCACATGCACTGCCTTGTCCTGTCAGCAGAAGGCCCTCATTGACAGTCCTCTCATTTCAAACCCTGGCTGGAATGTGTTCACTGCAACACTAACCAAAACAATGTGACAGAGAAGCTTGCTTCAAGGCTATTAGAACCTCAAAAATCACACTTTCACAGAGGGTGTTCTCCAACCTTTGTCCACAGCCCCCTCCCTTTTCCTGAGTTGGAAATAATTTCACTCACTTTGTGTCCTCATCAACCAATACATCCAATACATCTCCAGTAAGGAGAGTATTTGTGAAAGCATGATCTCTCTAATCCCCTGCTGGATCCCAGGACATAGAGTTGCACCACCCCACCCAACCTGGAATGGAATGTGGGACAAAGAAGACCAAATTTGTTGGACAAAGTTGAATCAGCCTTTGAATGCATCCCTGTCTCTCCATATACCTGGGGAGGTGGAACCCTGTGTCCCCCTCTGTTCATAGCTGTCAGCCAGAGGCAGGATAAATCAAGCTGTCTGCTCCAAGGGTGGGGGAAGGGCACAAGCAGCTGCAGCTGAAGCTGCAGCTTTTACTCACAGAGTTTTCCCATCAAGGTTCTTTTCCATTGCTCCTCTCTCTTCTGGGTAGTGTTCAGCCTTCCCCTGGTGCCCTTAACTCTAAAACATTTTTTTCAGGCTAGTTCTGCCTTTCCTCTAGTTACTTTACTTGGAGAAGTGATTTCCGTGTCTCTCTAATCCTCCATCTTCCTGGAAGATCTAGAAGTGTTTGTTTTTTATGTTGTCCAAATTATCTTTTTTTCTTTAATGGAGTTTTCTTCTTTTTTAAATCTAAAGTGTCATTGTTGAAGTCAATGTCACCTAGATTTTCTTCTATATTATAAACTAGATGTTGATAGTTTTGCATTTTAAATTAGGTGCAGAATCCATATTGAATAATTTTTTGTGAAAAGTGTAAAGAATATTTCTAGAATGATTTTTCCCACATTTATGTCCAATTATTCTAGCACCATTCATTTAAAATACTATTTTTTTTTAACAAATGAATTGTCTTTGCTTATTGTAAAAGATTAGTTAGCTACTTTTGTGTGGGTGTGTTTTTGGACTCTGTATTCTATATTATTGATACATTTTCTTTATCATGTCACTCTGTCATAATAACTGTAAGTCTTGAAGCCAGGTAATGTCAGTCCTCTGACTTTCTTCTTCATTATTGTGTTAGAAATTTTGGATATTTTATAATAAAATATAATCTTTAGGATCAGTTTGTGAACATTTACAAAATAACTTGTAGGACTTTTTATTTCAATGCCATTGAATCTATAGATCAAGCGGGAAAGAAATACAATATTAATTACATTAACTCTTCCAAATCATGTATGGAATATATCTCCATTTATTTAGATTTTCTTTGAAAATTTTCCTTAAAGTTTTGTAGCTTCCCTCACAATATAACTTGTATACATTTTTAAGGTCTGTATTTATTTTTTGGTGCTTATGTAAGTGGTGTTAAGAATTTTTATTTAAAAATTTATTGAAGATATCACTCATTTATATAAACACACAGAAACAATAAGTGCATAATGAAAGTTGTGAACTTACAAAACAAACATGCATAATATCACACAGGGCTCTCATACCTCACCCTATCAACAATACCTTACATTGTTGTGAAACATTTCTAACAAATGATGAAAAAGCATCTTCAAAGTATTACTACTAAACAAAGTATCTTGCATTTGGTGTATTTTACCCAACCCACCCTATTATTATTATTATATCATTTGTACATGAACATATACAATAAGTGTATAGTAAAAATTGTGAACTTATAAAGCAAACATGCATAAATCATACAAGGATCTCATACATCAACCCACCACCAACACCTTGCATTGTTGTGAGACATTTGTTACAAATTATGAATGAATATCATCAGAATCTTGCTACTAACTATAGTCCATATCTTACATTTGGTGTATTTTTCCACCAGCCCACCCTATTATTAGTTTCTTAAGTATATTTTTATTACAGAAGTTGTTAACTTACAAAACAATCATGCTTATATGCAGAATTCCCATACAACACATCTCCATCAACACACCACACCACAGTGGAACATTTCTTACATATTGTGAGATAATATCATCAGACTATTACCAGTAACTATGGTCCACAGTGTATATTTGCCACACTTTTTCCATACTCCACCATTAATAATACAGTACACCTTTGGCATAGATGTATGAATATTACAGTACTGCTGTTAACCACAATCCATAGTTCACTTCATTTGTATTTTTACCATGCTTCTCCACATTTCAAGCACCCTGCAGTAGTGACATACATCTGCTCCAACTTACAAAGGACATTCTTGCATCTGTAACATCAACCACAATTCTCATTCACCTCAGGGTTTACTGTGTTATTCAGTCCCTAGATTATTCTCTAGCTTTCTTTCAAGTGACATTTACATCCTTACACTAAACTTTCCAGCCAATTTCCCATTTATAAACCATCTGTTACTCACCATGTATTACAATCAACCCTACACATTTCCATACTTTTACATTAAGGTTAATTAAAACTTGTACATATATTAAGCATCAGTAGTCCATCTCAGCCCTCCTATTATCTCCTTTAATAATCCACTACTTACCACCAGGTCTTGAAGAAGTTTTCCTATATTTTCTTCTAAATACTTTATGGTTCTTGCTTTCACATTTAGGTCTTTGATGCATTTTGATTTAATTTTTTGTATAAGGTGTGAGATATGGGTCCCCTGTCTTTCTTTTGGCTATGGGTATCCTGTTCTCCCAGCATCATTTGTTGAATGGGCTGTTATGCCCTAAAAACACATGATCATAGATGTGAGGGTCTGCTTCTGTAACATCAATTCAGTTCCATTGGTCTATGTGTCTGTTTTTATTCCAGTACCACGTTGTTTTTACCAGAGTAGCTAGGTAATATGATTTAAAGACAGGAAGTGATAGCTCTCCAAATTTTACTTTTCCTTTTTAAATTTTTTCTGGCTATTTGGGACCCTTTACCCTTCCAAAATAAATTTGATAATTGTGTTTTCCATCTCTTTAAAAATGTTGGTGGGACTTTTATTGGTATTGCATTGAATCTGCATATTAATTTGCATAGAATTGACCTCTGTAGCAGTTTGAAATTGTTTATGAATTCCAAAAAATAGCTATTGGATTATGTTTATAAACTGATCTGTTCTTCTGGTCATATTAGAATGTATTATATTCAAGGGTTTCATTTTTACTTGATTAAATTATGATTAAGATATTGATTGGGCCACATTAGTAAGATATTGAGACCCCACCCACAAAGGGGGTGGGGGCTTACAGAGGAAAAGACATGGCAGAATGCAGAGTTAGAGTTTTTTTGATGCTGGAGCCCCAGGAAGAAAACATATGGGAGAAGAACACAGAAGAATAGAGCAGAGATGGCTCAATGGACACAGAAGAGGACCCAGAAAGAGAGTAAGTCTCATAGTCTACAGCCAACATGGTGGAGAGAACAGAGCAGCTGAGCCAAGATAGAAATGAGACTGAGGAGAGAGAGGAGACACACCCCAGGCTACAGCTGATATTGGAAAAGCTAGGAACACAGAGCCTTAATTGAAAAGGAAGGCTGGACCCTTGCAGATGTTGGCAGCCATCTTGCTCCAAAATGTGGCAACAAACTTTGGTTAGGGAAGTAACTTATGCTTTATGGCCTGGTGACTGTAAGATTCTACCCCAAATAAATACTTTCTATAAAAGCCAACAGATTTCTGGTATTTTGCATCAGCACCCCTTTGGCTGACAAATACAGAATTTGGTACCAGGAGTGGTGTAGTGCTTTTACAATTACCAAACTGCTGGAATGTTTTTTATAAATGTGTAAGGGGTATTTTTGGAGGAATTGTGAGATGCTTGATGGAAAAGTCCTAGATTGCTTTGAAGAGACTTTTGGTAGTAATATGGAGTTGAAGGTTATTTTTTATAAGGCATTAGAAGGAAATAATTGTGAGGTGTTTGATTGAAAAGGCCTAGAGTGCTTTGAAAAGACTGCTGGTAGGAATATGGATGCTAAAGAGACTGAGGTTTCAGAAGTAAATGATAAAACTATTATTGGAAATTGGAGAAAAGGTGATCCATGTTTTAAAATTGCAGAGAACTTTGTAAGATTGACTCCTGATGTTTTATGGAAGGCAGAATTTGAAAATGATGAGCCTGGGCATTTATCTGAAGAACTTCAAAAAGTAAACTAGGCTTCTCCTTGAAGCTTATAGTAAAATGCCAGATGAGAGAAATAAGCTGAGGATTGAATTGTTGGGCACAAAGAAAACAAAAACTGATTCCAGAAATTCCAAGCTTCTGGAAATCAAGCCCACAAGTGATAGTTCCTGTAGCAGTTTGGCAGTTTGATACAGTTATTATTTCAAAAAATAGATATTGGATTATGCTTGTAAACTGGTCTGTTAATCTGGGTATGATTAAGTTATGATCAGGGCATTGACAGGGCCAAATCAGAAGGGCATTGAGCCCCACCCCTTGGTGGGTGAGGAATAAAATATAAAAGGCATGGCAAAGGACAGAGTTGGAGTAGTTTTGCATTGGAGTTCTGATGTTCGAGTTTTGATGCTGGATCCTGGGGAGGCCAGCAGAGGAGCTTGGTCATGAGGAAGGAGAGAAGACCCCAGGATAGAGACAAGCCATTCACCTGAGAGTCTACTGCTGACCTTGTGGAGAGAGGCAAAGCCTAGAGAGTCTCATAGTATACAGCTGACCTTGTGGAGATAGCAGAGGAGCTGAGCCCAGAGACAAGCAAGCCCCAAGAAGAGAGGAACCCAGGAAGCCTGAACCCTCACAGCCATCTTGATCCAACATGTGGCAATAGACATTGGAAAGGGAAGTAACTTATGCTTTATGGCTTGGTAACTGTTGTCTTCTACCCCAAGTAAATATCCTTTATAAAGATCAACAGATTTCTGGTATTTTGCATCAGCACCCCTTTGGCTGACTAGTGAAGAATTTGGTACCAAAGAGTGGGGAAGTACTTTTGCAATTACCAAAGTGTTGGAAGAGTTTTATAAATTGGTAAGTGGTATTTTGTGGAGGAATTGTGAGATGCTTGGTAGAAAAGACCTACAGTGCTTTGAAGAGACTGTTGATAGTAATATGGATGCTAAAGAGACTTTTTTTGATGCCTTAGAATTAATGATGAAACTATTATTGGAAACTGGAGGAAAGGCAATCCAGGTTTTAAAGTTGCAGAGATCTTAGCAAGATTAATTCCTGGTGTTATATGGAAGGCAGAATTTGAAAATGGTGAACCTGAGCATTTAGCTGAAGAACTTTCCAAGGTAAACTTGGAGAATGTGGCTTGGCTTCTCCTTGCAGCTTATAGTGAAATACTACATGAGTGAAATACACTAAAGACTGAACTCTTGGGCACAAAGAAAACAGAAACTGATTCTGGAAATTCCAAGCCTCTGGAAAACAAGTTCTCAGATAAAAGTGACCCATTTGAAGACTTAGCTAAACCTGGAACTAGTAAATCAGGATTGAAGATGCAGTTATCTCAGAAAGACCTGTGGAAAGTCTGACTGTCTGATGGCTTGGACCCCTGCTTATTGCATGCTAAACCAACAATGTTTTTGAGAGCACTGTATGAACAAAACTACTGTCAGTTTGGACTAAAAAGAACATGGAAAGGAGAGATTGAAGAAGAAACAGCTTTAAGGAGTAAACCATGGAAGCTGAGATCTGGAATTAAGACATTGCCTTGGGCCAAGAGAGGAGCCCCACCCATGTGCACAGAGAGGGTGAGTTTGCCCCAACACTTGAAGAAGGTGGATGTTCCACCTGATGTTCTGGAACAGTTTTACTGCCCCAGGGTGCAGAGAGGGAGAATTTGTTCCAGCAGTTGAAGAGGGTGGATGTTCCCACCCAATGTTCTGGAAGAGGTTTGCCACCCCAGTTTGCAGAGAGTGTGGAGCATATACCTCAGTGGTTAAGGCAGTTAAGGTCAGAATCCCATAGGTCTGAGAAGGGTGCACCTGTCTCCCATGGATTAGAGAAGGCCAGGTGGTCAACATAGTGCTCTGAGAGGGTTGAGAATGTATGCCAAAGGTTAGGGGGAAGTTGTCTTCACCTCACTGTACTAGGGGGGCTAAGATTCTAACCCAAAGATTGGGTAAGGTGTGGAAATCACCCCAACACTCTTGGAAGGTGAGGTCTGGAACTTGGTTGACATCCAGATGCTTGATGAAGATGTAACCAAGAAAATGTCTATTGGGCAAGCCTGTGGAAAGGGTAGGTTCCCATGTGGCCCCAAGGAGAAGAAACTATCATCTTAAGAATGATTCTCAGATTTTGAAATCAAATGGAGGATGCTCTGCAGGTTTACTGAATTGTAGAGGAACCATGACTCATGTTTAATCTCCCAATTTCTCCTTATAGTAATGAAAATGGTTATCCTTTGTTTGTCCATTTGTGTATTAGAAGCAGATAAATGATTTTTTAAGTTTCAGAGGTCTACAGCTAGAAGGGATTTTGCCTCAAGGCAAACTGTATTTCTTTAAAATAATTAGGATATGGTTTTGTACTTGTATTGTTACAGATTAAAGGTTTTATGAATATTGTAATGTATTTTTGGAATTCAGATGGTGGAGTGTAGCAGTTTGACAGTTTGATATAGTTATGAATTCCAAAAATAGATATTGGATTATGCTTGTAAACCAGTCTGTTAATCTGGGCATGATTATGTTAATGATCAGGGTGTTGATCAGTCCACATAAGTAGGGCATTGAGCCCACTGCTTGGTGGGTGGGGAATCAAATATAAAAGGCATGGCAAAGGACAGAGTTGGAATAGTTTTGAGTTGGAGTTCTGATGTTCGAGTTTTGATGCTTGAGCCTGGGAAGGCCAGCATATGAAGGAGCTTAGTCGTGAGGAAGTAGAGAAGGCCCCAAATAGAGATAAGCCATTCACCTGAGAGTCTACAGCTGACCTTGTGGAGATAGCAGAAGAGCTAAGCCCAGAGATAAGCAAGCCCCAGGAAGAGAGGAACTCAGGAAGCCTGAACCCTCACAGACATCGGCAGACATCTTGCTCCAACATGTGGCAATAGACATTGATGAGGGAGGTAATGTATGCTTTATGGCCTGGTGACTGTTGACTTCTACCCCAAATAAATATCCCTTATAAAGACCAACCGATTTCTGATATTTTGCATCTGCACCCCTTTGACTAATACAGTACCACATTTGAAGACTTTAAACTCGGAACTTGTAAATCAAGATCGAAGATGCAGTTATCTAGGAAAGATTTCTGGAAAGACTTATAGTCTGATGGCTTGGACCCCTGATTCTTGCATGCTAAACAAAAAGGTTTTGGAAGAGCTGTATGAACAAAACCACAGACCACTTGGGCACAAAGGGACATGGAAGGGAGAGATTGAAGGAAAAACAACTTTAAGAGGAAAACCATGGAAGCTGAGATGTGGAATTAAGACACTGGGAGAGGGAAGTGGGTGTGGCTCAATCGATAGAGCTCCTGTTTACCATATGGGAGGCTCCGGGTTCGCTTCCCGGGGCATCCTTGTGAGGGCAGGCCGGCCCACGCCGCGCGGTGGACTGATGCAGTGGGACCTCACAACAAGGGGGAGATAAGCAGACACAGGAGAAACACAGCAAATGGACACAGCAAACACAAGCAGCAAGGGGGGGATAAATAAATAAATAAATAAATCTTTTAAAAAAAAAGACACTGAAAGAGCATACTAAAGAAATTATAAGCATACATAAAAAGGTAACAGATATGATGGTGATGAAAGGCACAATCCAAGAAATCAAGAATACACTAGAAGCATATAGCAGCAGATTTGAAGAGGCAAAGGAAAAAATTAGCAATGTGAAAGACAGTACATCTGAAATCAAACAGATAATAGAACAGATAGATAAAAAGATAGAAAAAATCCAGCAGGGACTTGAGGATATGAATGACTACACAAAATCCACAAACATACACATTATAGACATCCAGAGGGAAAAGAGAAGAGACAGTGGACAGAAGGAGAGTTGGAGGAAATAATAGCTGAAAACTTCCCATCCATATTGAGGGAGATGGATGTACATGTCCAGAAAGTGCAGTGTACTGAAAACAGTATACATTCCAACAGTCTTAATCCAAGACATAGACTTGTTAAATTGTCCAATGCTCATGACAAAGAGAGAATACTGAAAGCAGTAAGAGAAAAGAGAACAATCACATACAAGGGAAGCTCAATAATACTAAGTTCTGATCTCTCATCTGAAACCATGGAGGCAAGAAGGCAGTGGTATGATGTAGTCAAGGTGCTAAAAGAAGTAAACTTCTGGCAAAGAGAGAGAGTTGGAGGAGTCAGTAAGAAAAGTATAAAAAGACAAAAATAGAAATAAAAACAACATATGGCATACATAAACCCAAAGATAATATGGCTAAAATAAGTAATTCCTTGAGAATAATAACACTGAATGTTAATGGATTAAACTCACAAGTCAAGATACACAGACTGGCAGAAGGATAAGGAAATATGACCCATCTATATGCTGTCTACATGAAAAGCAATGTAGATCCAGGGATTAAAGGAGGCTGAAAGTGACTGGCTGGAAAACAATCTTACAAGAAAACCATAACCAAAAAAGGGTGGAAGTAGCTATACTAATATTGGACAAAATGGATTCAAATGGAAAATTATTGTAAGAGATAAACTCCTAACTGGGGCACTTCACAATACATAAGGCAAAAATGGAAAAACTAAGGAGAGAAATAGATGAATCTACAATTATAGGTGGGGACATTAATACACCATTGTCATCATTAGAAAGAACATCTTGACAGAGAATCAACAAAGAACAAAAACTTTGAATAATACATTAGATGATCAGGACCTAATAGACATATACTGAACACTACACCCAAATACATTCTTCTAGAGTGCACATGAATCATTCTCCAAGATAGACCACATGCTAGGACACAGAAAAATTCTCAATGAATTCAGAAAGTTTGAAATTATACAAACTAATTTATCTGACCAGAATGGAATGAAGCTGGAAAGCAGTCAGGGCCAGTGAACAAGATTAGGCACAAAGATATGAAAGTTAAACAACACACTCTTAGACAGTGGGTCAAGTAGGAAATCTCAAAATAAATCAGTAACTACCTTGAGATGAATGAAAATGACAACACAACATATCAAAACATATTGGATGCAGCAAAAGCTTTACTGAGAGAGAAATTCATATCCCTAAATACATATATCAAAAAAAGAAGAGCTAAAATCGAAGATTTAACTGTATACCTGGAGGAATTAGAAAAAGAACAAAAAACTAATCCCAAAGGAAATAGAAAGAAAGAAATAACAAAGATTAGAGCAGAACTAAATGAAATAGAAAATAAGAAATCACTAGAAAAATAAATAAAAACAAAACCTGGTTCATCAAGAAGATCAATAAAATTGACAAACCTTTAGCCAGACTAACAAAGAAAAAAAGAGAGAAGATGCAAATACACAAAATAAGAAATGAAGAAGTGGATATAACAACTGACTCCACAGAAATAGAGTATTTTAAGAGTATACTTTGAAAAATTATATGCCAACAAGAAGGATAATTTAGAGGAAATGGACAAATTCCTAGGAACTCACAAGCAGCCTACATTAACAAAAGAAGAAATTGGTGAAATCAAAAGATCAATCACAAGTAATGAGATTGAATCCATCAGACGACTCCACAGGTGAATTCTACCAAATATTCTGAAAAGAACACCAATCCTGCTTAAACTCTTCCAAAAAAATAGAAGTAGAAGGATATTGCATCTCATTCTATGATGCCAACATTACCCTAATACCAAAGCAAAACAAAGATGCCACAAGAAAGGAAAATTACAGACCAATCACTCTAATGAACCTAGATGCTAAAAACCTCAACAAAACACTTGCTAATTCTATTCAACAACACATCAAATGAATTATACACCATGACCAATGTGGATTTCATCCCTGGTATGCAAGGATTGTTCAACAAAAGAAAATCAATGTAATACACCACATAAACAGATCAAAAGAAACAAAATCACAGATCACTTCTACAGATGCAGAAAAGCATTCATCAAAATACTGCACTCATTTCTAATAAAAACACTGCAAAAGAGAGGAATAGAAGGAAATATTCTGACATGATGAAGGTTATACATGAAAAACACAGCTAACATCATATTCAGTGGTGAATTCCAAAAAGCATTCCTTCTAAGATCAGGAACATGAAAAGGATGCCCACTATCACCACTCCTATTTCACATTATGTTAGAAATACTTGCTCAAGCACTGAGGCAAGGAAAAGATATTAAATGCATCCAAATTGGAAAAGGAAAAAGTCAAAATTTCACTATTTGCAGATGACATGATCCTATACATAGACAACCCTGAAAAATCTACAATAAATCTTCTAGAACTTATAAATGAGTTTATAAATTCACAGGTTATAAGATCAATGTTCCAAAATATTAGCAATTCCATACACCAGTAATGAGCAATCTGAGGAGGAAATCAAGAAAAAATACCATTTACAATAGTAACTAAAATAATAAAATTCCTAGGAATAAATTTAACTAAAGATGTGACTTATACACAGAAAACTACACAACACTGTTAAAGGAAATCAAAGAAGACATAAATAAATGGAAGAATATTCCCTGTTTATAGATAGAAAGACTAAACATCATTAACATGTCTATCCTACCCAAAACAATCTACAGATTTAATGCAATCCCAATAAAAATCAACACAGCATTTTTTAATGAATTGGAAAATTTTACTATGAAATGTATTTGGAAGGGCAAGAAGCCCTGAATAGCCAAAGACAGTTTGATAAAGAAAAACAAAATCATAGGAATCATACTACCTGACTTTAAATCATACTACAAAACTACAATGTTCTAAACTGCATGATATTGGAACAAGGATAGACATACCGACCAATGGAACCAAATTGAAAGTTCTGATATAGATCCTCGCATATACTGTCACCTAATATTCAAAAAGGTCACCAATCCCACTCAACTGGGAGAGGTAGAATGGCTTCTTCAATGAATTGTGCTTGGAGAACTGGTTATCCATATCCAAAAGAATGAGAGAGGAACATGATCTCACATCTTATAAAAAATCAACCCAAAATGGATCAAAGATCTAAATATAAGAGCCAAGACCATAAAGACTTTGGAAAATAATGTAGGGAAGCATCTACAGGACCTTATAATAGGAAATGGTTTCATGAACTTCACACCCAAAGCATGATCAGTGAATGAAAAAATAGATAAATGGGAGCTACTCAAAATTAAATCCTTTTGCACCTCAAAGGAAGTTATGAAGAAAGTAAAAAAGCATACTACCCAATGGGAGAAAATATTTGGCAACCATATATCTGATAGGAGCCTAATATCCAGTGTATATAAAGTAATCCTACACCTCAAAAATAAAAAGACAAGCAACCCATTTAAAAACTGGTCAAGTGACTTGAAAACACACTTCTCCAAGGAAGAATTACAAATGGCTAAAAAGCACATGTAAAGATGCTCAACATCACTAGCTATTAAGGAATTGCAAATCAAAACTTCAAAGAGATACCATCTTACACCCATTAGACTGGTGGCTATTAAAAAAGGAGGACTACAAGTGTTGGAGAGAATGTGGAGGAATGGGAACCATCATCCACTGCTGGAGGGAATGTAGAATTGTCCAGCTATTGTGGAGGACAGTTGGGCTGTTCCTCAAAAAGTTAACTATAGAACTGCCATATGATCCAGCAATTCCACTGCTGGATACATACCCAGAAGAAATGAAAGCAAGGACATGAACAGATATATGCACATCAGTGTTCATATTGGCATTATTCACTATTGCCAAAAGTTGGAATGAACCCAAATGCCCATCAACAGAAGAATGGATAAACAAAATGTGGTATATATATACAATGGAATATTACTCAGCTCTAAGAAGAAATACAGTGCTAACGCACAAGATAACATGGATAAATCTTGAGAACCATATGTTGAGTGAAGCAAGCCAGGCATTGAAGGACAAATATTACATGACCTCACTGATATGAGTTAAGACAATTGAGCAGACTCAGAGAGCTCTTGTCTGGAATATAGGTTTACAGGAAATAGAAAGGGAGAAGAATGTTGTAAGCCAATGCCCATATGGGTGTAATCTATGATAAGGCAGAAGTGTGTAGTTGGGTATTGAAGGGATATGACAGGAGGGTAGTGATACTATTGGGTTTGGTGGTGCATGTTTGAAAGGTGGGTAGAATGGGGAGGGTGGGTTGGAAAGTCAATGGAACTGGGGGGAGGGTTGGGGAGGGGCAAGTGAACACTGATGATTGCTGGGTGTGTTGTTGAAAGTACAAAGTTGGGATGCTTTTATGGAAATACGACAAGGAAGGGTTACTGGTTTAGGGTGTTGGACAGGGGGTGTTTGGTAAAAGGCCTACCTGAGGCAACCTTCTAAGGAGTGTGCTAGTGATCATTTTGTCATAATGTGTTGTATCAGTGGATGGAGACCCACATAATGAGTGAGAATGAGTTGACTCCCATTCTGGGGAGGACCGGTATGTCCTCAAACAGAGGGGTGGGATTCTCTCGAGGGCATGTGCAGATCTTAATAGGGGAGGACAAACCAGTGTGTCAAGACCTCAAGGTTGTTGCAAGTAACTATGAATCTTGTCATCCAAGGAGTGAAGCTGGGTGGTCACCACTGGCCCTGAGGGGAGAGGGGAGGATTAGAATAGATGGAAAAGAGGTTATTTAGTAGGCAATGGAATTGTTCTACATGATCTTGCGATGATGGACAGAGGTCATGTTAAATATCATCAAAATATATAAAAGCATATGGTCTAAAATGTAAACCATAATGTAAACCATTGACCTTGGTTTGAAGCTATGTTTCACTATTTGTATATCAGTTGTAACAAATGTACCATCCACATATAAAAAGGTATTAATATGGGAAGGGGAAAAGGGAGAGGATGTTGGGTATATGCGAGTCTCCTATATTCTGTATGTGAGTTTACTGTGACCTAAAACTTTGAAAACAAAATGAAAAAAAAACAAGACACTGGGGAATAAACAGAAGAAAATGTCACTGTACATACAGGACAACAGATATTACAGTGATGAGAGGCAAAATGTCAAAAATAATTTTAAATATTTTTCATTATTTTTTTAATATCACACTCTTTAAATTTTATTTTTAGTTTTTTAAAAATTTTTATGTATTTTATTTCTTATATTTAAACCTATCATTATTATTTCTTTTTCCTATTAATTGTATTTGGCTACTTATTGGCTTAATTTTTGAAGAAGCTTTAGATAACAGAAGAGTTACAACTGGGGAGGGGAGGATCTTTGGTGTGGGGTGTCAGTGATGGGGGATACATGGGAGGAAGTTCACCTTGACATACATATATGGTATACAAATGTGTTCAAATGTTCATGGGGCATTGTCATAGTGGATGGAGATTCAGACAATAACCTAGAGAATATAGAATTCCCAACCTGGAGAGGTCTGCCACATTCTATAATGGAGCAGCAAAAGTACCAAGTGCAGGGGAAATGACTGGTGAAGGAGGATGATCCATTGATGGTCCTGGATATTGATGACCATACTTGTAAGCCTTTGCTCTTCAAGTTGAAACTTAGCTTAGTGATGTGGGGTGCCTAAGAGTTGCCTCCTGAGAGCCCCCTTGTTGTTTAAATGTGGCCTTTCTCTAAGCCAAACTCAGTATATAAAAACATTACCTTCCCCCCAGCATGGTTCTTGACTCCCAGGGATAAGCCTCTCTGGTACTGACACATTACTACCAAGCACCAACTAACAATGCAACTGGAAAAAGACCTTGAATAAAAGGAAGAAAAGGTAAAGACAAATGAGTTTATATGGCTAAGAGACTTCAAAGTGAGTTTGGACATCATCCCAGAGGTAATGCTTATGCACATCTCAGCAGCATCTCATAGACTGCCAAAGTGGATCCTATCCCAAATAGTGGGGCTCCTGAGGGCTCTGGAAACACCCAGGTTCTATGGTGAGGGCAGATAGCTCCGGAGTTTGTTGCCTTGCCATTGGGCTCCACTTTGGTGTTTGTCCTCCTGAAAGTGACAGAGTTGGACTCACTTATGGCTTCCCTACCCATGGCTCATCTGTCCTTTCTATTTGAACCAATACTTGGTGCTGGAGTTGGTAGGAGTACATCCAAGAAACTTGAATCTTTGGGCTTTCCATGTGCCAGCTGGGCCCAGAGCCTCTGTGAAGTTGCAACACCTACTCTCCAGTTCATTGGACTCACCCAGGACAACTAACAAGGAGGTGAGGATTCACAACCACCATACCAAGGAAACGAGAGAGCCTACAGCTGCAAGCAAGAGAGTCCCATCCATCAGCTGTATGGGATAGAAGACTTCTCTCAATTAGAGGTGGGGTGGACATCACCAACCTAGAATCCTCAGGATTGGGGAATGAACTATGGAATAGAGGAGACTTATTGTTATTCTATGAAAGACTCATTGTGATTATAACAATGGAAGAAATTACAACACTGATGAACAGACAGTGGCCACTGGAGGCTTTTGGGGAAGGGAGAAGGAAAAACATTTGTAATAGGCGGGCCTTTTTGGGACTTGGATATCATCCTGGATGACACTGCAATGACATATATAGCCCGTTATATATCTTCCCATAACTTGCAGAATTGTGTGGGAGAGAGTGTAAACTATAATGTGAACTATGGTTCATGCTCAGTGGCAATGCCCCAGGATGCATTTATCAATTGCAATGAATGTGCCACACTAATGAAAGATGTTGTTTATATGTGAGAATGTGGGAGATGAGTGGGGCATATGGGAATTCCTATATATTTTGTGTAACATTTATGTAATCTAAGTATCTTTTTAAAAATTAAAAATATATTAAAAAATAAAAGAAAGTGAATGGCTAGAAAACAATTTTACAAGCAAACAACAACCAAAAAAGGGCAGGAATAGCTATAGTAATATCAGACAAAACAGACTTTAAATGCAAAAGTATTTTAAGAGACAAAGATGTACACTATATATTAGTAAAAGGGGAAATTATTCAAGAAGAAAAACCATAATCATTTATAAACCTAACCAGGGCACTTCAAAATAACCAAGGTAAATACTGGAAAAATTATGTGGAGAAATAGATGCCTCTACAATTATAGTAGGGGACTTTAATACACCATTATCAAAATTAGACAGAACATCTCAACAGAGAATCAATAAACAAAGACTTTGAGTAATACATTAGAAGATCTGGACTTAATAGACATATACAGAACACTACACCTGAATACAGCAGGATATACTTTCTTCTCAGTGTACATGGATCATTCTCCAAGATAGACCACATGCTAAGCCAGCGAATAATCCTCAATGAGTTCAGAAAGATTGAAATTATACAAAGTATATTCTCTGACCACAATGCAATAAAGATGGAAATCAGTAAGGGCCAGACAACCAGATTAAGCACAAATATATGGATGTTAAACTATACACTCTTAGACAAACAGTGGGTGAAGAAGGAAATTACAAAAGAAATCAATAAATACCTTGAAATGAAAGAAGATGACAGCACAAAATATCAAAATGTATGGATCCAGCAAAAGCTGTACAGAGAGGGAAATTCAGAGCCATAAATGCATATATCAAAAAAGAAGAAAGAGCTAAAATTGGAGACCTTAATGCACATGGAGAGGAATTAGAAAAAGAACAACAAACTAAGCCCAAAGAAGTAGAAAGAAGGAAATAAAGATTAGAGCAGAATTAAAGGACATGGAAAATAAAAAAGCACTAGGAGAAATAAACAAAACCAAATGCTGGTTCTTTGAGAAGAGCAATATAATTGACAAACCCTTAGCTAGACTAACAAAGAGAAAAAGAGAGAAGATGCAAATACACAAAATAAGAAATGAGGAAGGGGATATCACCACTGACCCCACAGAAATAAAGATTATCAGAAGATACTTTGAAAAATTATATGCCAACAAGAAGGATAATTTAGGGGAAATGGACAAATTTCTAGAAACACACAAACAGCCAACATTGACAAAAGAAGAAATTGATGAACACAACAGACCAATCACAAGTAACAAGATAGAATCAGGCATCAAAAACCTCCCAAATAAGAAGAGCCAGGACCAGTTGCCTTCAAAACTGAATTCTACCAAACATTCCAGAAAGAACTAACACCAATCCTACTCAAACCCTTCCAAAAATAGAAATAGAAGGAACATTGCCTAACTCATTCTATGATGCCAACATTACCCTAATACCAAAGCCAAAAAAAGATAACACAAGAAAGTAAAATTATAGACCAATCTCTCTAATGAACATAGATGCTAAAATCCTTAACAAAATATTTGCTAATCTTATTCAACAATGCAACAAATGAATTATACACCATGACCAAGTGGGTTTCCTCCCTGATATGCAAGGATGGTTCAACATAAGAAAATCAATCAATATAATCCACCACATAAAGAGATTGAAGGAAAAAAAAACCCACATGATCATCTCTATAGATGTAGAAAAAGCATTCGTCAAAATGCAGCACCCTTTCCTGATAAAATCGATGGAAAGGATAGGAATAGAAGACACTTCCTCAACATGATAAAAAGTATATATGAAAAACCCACACCTAAGATCATATACAATGGTGAAAACCTAAAATCTTTCCCTCTAAAACAAGAAAATTATGCCCACTATCACTGCTCCTATTTAACATTGTGTTGTAAGTACATGCTTGAGCACTTAGGCAAGAAAAATATATAAAAGGCATCCAAATTAGAAAGGAAGATATCAAAATTTCACTATTTGCAGATGACATGATCCTATACATAGAAAGCCCTAAGAAATCTACAACAAAGCTTCTAGAACTTATAAAGGAGTTCAGTAAAGTCACAAGTTAAGATAAATGCACAAAAATCAGTAGTATTTCTGTACACCAGTAATGAGTAATCTGAGGAGGAATTCAAGAAAAAAAATTTACAATAGAAGCTAAGATAATCAAATAACTAGGAATAAATTTAAGTGAAATGTAAGTGACATATGAAGAAAATGAGACAACATTGTTAAAGGAAATAAAAAAAGGCTTAAATAAATGGAAGAATATTCTCTATTCTTGGATGGGAAGGCCAAACATCATTAAGATGTCTATCCTACTCAAATTGATATACAGTTTAATGCAATCCCAATAAATATCAGCACAACATTTTTTACTGAATTGGAAAAATAAAATTTATTTGGAAAGCCAAGAGGCCCCAAATACCCAAAAACCTATTGAAATAGAAAAATGAAATTGCATAAATCACACTGCCTGAATTTAAATCATACTACAAAGGTACAGTGGTCAAAATTGCATGGTATTGGAACAATGATAGACATACTGACCAATGTAACTGAATTGAGAGTTTGAATATAGATCCTCACGTATACAGTCATTTGATATTCAACAAGACCACCAATCCTACTCAACTGGGAGATAATGGCCTGTTCAACAAATGGTGCTTTGTAGAACTGGTTATCAATATCCAAAAGAATGAGAGTAGAGGCTTTGATCCCATGGGACAGATGGATGGGACTCTCTTGCTTGCAGTTGTAGACTCTTGGTTCCTTGGGATGGTCATTGTCCATTATCATCTCCTGCTTAGTTGTCCTGGGTGAGAACAATGAACTGGAGAGTAGGTTACTTGTATTTTACTATAGACTTATTGTGATTCTAGCAATGGAAGAAACTATGTCATTCATGTGGAGGCAGTGGCCACTAGAGGTTCTGAGGGCAGTGATAGGGAAATACAGGTGAAATATGGGGCATTATGGGGACTTGGGAATTTTCCTGAATGATGTTACAATGACAGATATGGACCATTACATATTTTGCCATAACCTATAAAATTGTGTGGGAGAGAGTGTAAACTACAATGTAAACTATAATCCCTGCTTAGTGGCAATGCTCTGCAATGTTTTCATCAATTATAACAAATGTACCACACTAATGAAAGATGTTGTTAATGTGGGAAAATGTGGGATGTTTAGGAGGAAGTGGGGCATATAAGAATCCCCTATATTTTATGTAACATTTATGTAATCTAAATACCTTTTCTTAAAAAAATATGGAGTATATTTTTAAAAGAGAGAAGAACACCATCTTACACCTTATACAAAAATCAACTCAAGATGGATCAAAGATCTAAATATTAGAGCCAAGACCATAAAGACATTGGAAGATAATGTAGGGAAGCATCTACAAGACCTTGTAATAGGAAATGGCTTCATGAACTTCACACACAAAGCACAAGCAGTGAAAGTAAAAATAGAGAAATGGGACCTCCTTGAAATTAAAATCTTTTGCACCTCAAAGGAGTTTGTCAAGAAAGTGAAAAGACAGCCTACATAAAAAGAGAAAATATTTGGTAACCATATATCTGATAGGAGCTTATTATCCAGCATATATAAAAAACCCTGTATCTTGAAAATAAAAAGACAGGCAAATCATTTTTAAAATGGGCAAGTTTTTTGAACAGAAACTTCTCCAAAGGAGAAATGCAAATGACTAAAAAGCATGTGAAAAGATGCTCAACAACACTAGCTATTAGAAAAATGCAAATCAAAACTACAAGATATTATCTTACATCCATTAGACTGGTGACCATTTAAAAAACAGGGACTACAAGTATTGGGGAGGATGTGGAGGAATCAGAACCCTCACCCACTGCTGGTGGGAATGTAGAATTGTTGAGCCATTGTGGAGGACAGTTTGGTGGTTCCTCAAAAAACTAACTATAGATCTGCTATATCATCCAGCACTTCCACTGTTGGGTATATACCCAGAAGAATTGAAAGCAAGGATAAGAACAGATATATGCACACCAATATTCATAAGCAAACTTATTCACTATTGCCAAAAGTTGGAATCATCCCAAATGCCCTTCAACAGATGAATGGATAAACAAAATGTGGTACATACATACAGTGGAAAATTACTCAGATGTAATAAGGAATACAGTACTAACCCATGGAATAACATGAATGAATCTTAAGGACCTTATGTTGAGTGAAGCAAACCAGGCATTGAAGGACAAATATTACATGACCTCTCTGATATGAATTAAGCAAACCAAGCAGGCTCACAGAGCTAGAGTCTAGAAAATAGGTTTACAGAAATAGAAAGGGAGAAGAAGGTTGTGAACCAGCGCTCATATGGGTGAAATCTATGAGGAGGTGGAAGTGAGTAGTTGTGCAGTGAAGGGATATGACAGAAGTAGTGATACTATTGGGTTGGATGGTGCAAGCTTTACAGGGGTTACAGTGGAGAGGGTGGTTTTGACAGTCCATGGAACTGGGAGGAGGGTTTGGGGGGGAGTAGGTGAACACTGGAGGCAGGCGGGAACACGGTTGAAACTACAATGTTGAGAAAGCTTTTTTGGCAATATGACAAGGAAGGGTTACTGGCTTAGGATGTTGGATGGCAGCATTCAGAACAGGATGCATATGGGGCAATCTTCTAGAGACTGTGCGATGGAGTATTTTGTCATAGTGTGTTGTATCACTGGGTGGAGACACTCATCATGAGCAGGAAGGAGGTGGACTCCCATCCTGGGGAGGCCCGATATGTTCTCAGAGAGGTTGGTGTTTCTCAGGAGCATGGATGGATCCTATTAGGGGAAGACAGACTAGGATGTTAAACCCTCAGTGTTGTTTCAAGTAACTATGAATCTCATCCTTTAAAGAGTGAAGCCTGGTGGTTGGCATGGGCCATGAGGGGAGGGGAAGGGAGGAATAGAATAGATGGAAGAGGGGGTATTTATGGGGCAATGGAAGTGTTCTGAATGATCTTGCAATGATGGATACAGGGCATGTTTAATTTCATCAAAAATCTATAAAAGTGTAAGGTCTAAAATATAAACCATAATGTAAACCATTGACCATGGTTAGTAGCTATGTTTCAAAATTTGTACATCAGCTGTAACAAAGGTACCATCCACATATAAAAAAGTTATTAATATAGGAAGGGGGAAATTGGGAGAATGTTGGGTATATGGGAGTCCTCTATATTCTGTATGTGACTGTACTGTGACCTAAAACTTCTTTGAAGACAAAATGAAAAAAAGTAAGACACTGGGAAAGAAATGGAAGAAATTGATACCATACATACAGGAAAACAGATATTACCGTGATGAAAGGCAAAACATCAAAAAAAATTTTAAATAATTTTAATATCCCAATTTTTTCTTTCTTTTAGTTTTTCTAAATTATTATGTATTTTATTTTTTATGTCTAAATCTAACATTACTAATTCATTTTCCTATTAATTTTGTGTTTGGTGTTATTCATGTCTTCATTTTTGAAGAAGTTTTAGATGAAGGAAGGGTTACAACTGTAGTAGGGGTGATCATTGGTTTGGGATATCAGTGATGGGGGATACATGGGAGGAAGTTCACCTGGGCATACATATAAAGTATATAAATGTGTTCAAGTGTTCATGGGGCATTGCCACAGTGTGTAGAGATTCACACAATAACTAAAAGAATATTGAATTCCCATCCTGGGGAGCTCTTCCCCATTCTCTAATGGAACAGCAGCAATCGGCCAAGTATAAGGGCAATGACTAGTGAAGAAGGAAGATCCAGTGATGGGTCCTTGATATTGATGAATATGTTTATTAGCCTTTGCTCCTGAAATTGCAACATAGCCTAGTGTCATAGGGTGCCTAAGCATTACCTTCTGAGAGCTCCATGTTGCTTAAATGTGGCCTCTCTCCAAGCCAAACTCAGCAAACAAATGCATTACCTTCTCCCCAGCATGAAATGTGATTCCCAGCGATGTGCCCTGACACTGAGGGATTACTACCAAGCACTGGCTGGTGATGCAACTAGAAAAAGACCTTGAAATAAAAGGGTGGAAAGGTAAAGACAAATGAGTTAATATGGCTAAGAGACTTCAAAGTGAGTCAGGAGGTCATCAGAGAGGCTTATGACATCTCAGCAGGATCTCTTAGACTGTTGAAGTAGATATCGCAAATAGTGGGGCTCCTGAGGTTTCTGGAGACCCCCAGGTCCTATGGTCATGGCAGTAGGGCCCACTGTTAAGGCACCAAACTCCGGAGCTATCCACCCTGACACAGGACCTGGGTGTCTCCAGAACCTTCAAGAGCCCCTCTATTTGGGCTGATATCCACTTTGGAAGCCTGTGAGGTCCTACTGAGATGTGCATAAGTGTTACCTCTTGGATGACCTCCTGACTAACTTTGAAGTCTCTTAGCCATATGAACTCATTTGTCCTTACCCTTTCCCCCTTTTATTAGAGATATTTTTCCAGTCGTATTGCCCATTGGCACTTGGTAGTAATCCCTCGGTGCCAGGAAAGCTCATTCCTGGGGTTCATGTCCCACACTGGGAGGAAGGTAATGCATTTATATGCTGAGTTTGGCTTAGAGAGAGGCCACATTTGAGCAACCAGGAGGCTATTAGGAGGCAAACCTTAGGTATCCCATAACAATAGGCTAAGTTTCAATTTCAAGAGCAAAGACTCATAAGGCTAGTCATCAATAACAAGGGCCCATCAGTGGATCATCCTCCTTTGCCAGACACTGTCCATGCCCTTGTGGGACTGTTGCTGCTCCCTTGGAGAATGTGGCAGAGCTCTCCAAACTGGGAATTCAGTATTCTCTCATTTATTGAATGATTTTTCCACCTACTGTGACAATGCCCCATGAATATTTGAACAATTTTTTATACCTTGTATGTATGTTCAGGTGAACTTCCTCCCATGCACTCTCCACCCCTGACACCCCCACCAACTATCCTCTCCCACCCTAGTTGTAACCCTTCTGTGATCCAAAGCTTCTTTAAAGATGAAGGCAATACAATAGCCAAGTACAATTAATAGGAAAATGAAATCATAATGATAAGTTTACTGTAAGAGATAAAGTGCATGAAACCTTAAAAAACACTAAAAATTAAATTAAAAGATTGGGATACTCAAAAAATGAAAAAAAAAGAAAAAAAAATTTGACCTTTTGCCTTTTATCACTGCAATATCTGGTGTCCAGTCTGTACTGTGGCACCTTCCCCCTCTCACTCCCCAGTGTCTCACTATTTTTCATTTTGTTTTCAAAGAAGTTTTAGGTCACAGCAAAGTCAACACACAGAATACAAGAGATTTTCTTATACCCAAAATCCTCCCACTTTTCTCACCCCATATTAAAACCTTTTTGTATGTGGATGGTAGCATTTTTATAACTGATATACAGATAGTGAAACATAACTCCTAAGTATTGTCAATGGTTTACAGTATGGCTTACATTTTAGACTGTGCACTTTTATAAATTTTGATGATATTTACCATTTCCTGTGTCTATCACTGTAAGGTAATGAAAAACATTACCACTGACCACTAAATACCCCCTGTTTGATCTACTCTGTTCCTCTCTCCACATCACCCCGGGGCCCACGATGACCCCCTGGCTTGACTCATTGGGTGACAAAATTCATAGTTACATGCAACAAGAGGTCTTGACACACTGGTTTGTTCTCCCCTATTAGGAACTGCCCTTGCTCTTGAGAAAACACTGGCTGTCTAATTCTGAATGAATCAGTCCGCCCAAAGATGGGAGTCCATCTCCTTCCCACTCATTGTTTGGGTCTCCAACCATGGATGCAACACATTATGACAGGATGAACACTCACACACTTCTTAGAAGCCTGCTCCAGGTGTGCCCTGTCCCAAATGCCCCCTGAATCAACACCCTAAACCAGTGATAATTCCTTGTCATATTGCCACAAGAGCATTCCCAACTCTGTACTTTCAACCTCATACCCACAAATCCCAAGTGTTCACCTGGTCCCTCTCCCATCTCCCCTTCCAGTATCCTGTGTGTCTAACCCACCCTTCCCAATTTACCCACCAACAAACCTGCACCACCAGACCCAATAATATCACTACTTACCTGTCCTATCCCTTCAATACACAACTATACTCTAACACTTTACCATAGATTACATCCATATAGGTGATGGCTTGCAACTTTCTCTTCTCTTTCTCTTATTTGTAAACCTATCTTTCAGAAAATAGCTCTCTGAGACTGCACAATTTCCTTAATTCATATCAGTGAGGTCATGTACTGTTCATCCTTCAATGCCTGGCTTGCTTCACTCAGCATAATGTCTTCAAGATTCATCCATGTTGTCCCAGGTGTTAGCACTTTATTCCTTCTTACAGCTGAGTAATACTCCATTGTATGCATGTACCACATTTTTTTTAAAAGATTTATTTATTCATTTATTCATCCCCCTGCCCCCGCTGCCCGCGCTTTACTGTGTCCATTCGCTGTGTGCTTCCTCTGCGTCCGCCCATCTCCCCCTTGCTGTGAGGTCCCGCTGCATCAGCCCACAGTGCCCCGCGGGCCGGCCTGCTCTCACAAGGAGGCCCCGGGCTCCCGCATGGTAAACGGGGGTTCCATCTATTGAGCCACATCCGCTTCCTGCTGTGAGGTCCTGCTGCATCAGCCCACCGCGCGGTGCGGGCCGGCCGGCCTGCCTTCACAAGGAGGCCCCTGGAAGCGAACCTGGGGCCCCCCACATGGCAAACGGGAGCTCTATCCATTGAGCCACACCCACTTCCCAGTACCACATTTTTTTTTATCCATTCATCTGTTGATGGGCACCTGGGTTGATTCCAACTTTTGGCAATAGTGAACAATGCTGCTATGAACGTTGGTGTGCATATATCTGTTTGTCTTTGCTTTCAGTTCTTCTGGGTATATACCCAGCTGTGGAATTGCTGGATCATATGGCAGATCTATAGTCCTCCACAGTGGCTGGATCATTCCACAATCCCACCAGCAGTGGATGAGGGTTCCCATTCCTCCACATCCTCTCCAACACTTATAGTCTGTTGTTTGTTTTTTTTATTAGCTAGCATTTTAATGGGTGTACGATGGTATCTCATTGTAGTTTTGATTTGCATTTCCCTAATACTTAGCGATGTTGAGCATTTTTTCATGTGCTTTTTAGCCATTTGTATTTCTTCCTTGTAGAAGTGTCTTTTCAGGTCACTTGCCCATTTTTAAATGGGTTGTTTGTCTTTTTATTTTTGAGGTGTAGGATTTCTTTATATATGCAGGATATTAGGCTCTTATCAGATATATGGTTGCCAAATATTTTCTCCCATTGGGTAGGTTGCCTTTTTATTTTTTTTATAATGTCCTTTGAAGTGCAAAAGTTTTTAATTTTGAAGAGATCCCATTTATCTATTTTTTCTTTGCTGCTCATGCTTTGGGTGTAAAGTTCATGAAAACATTTCCTATTGCAAGATACTGTTGATTCTTTTTTACATTATCTTCCAAGGTTGTTATGCTCTTGGCATTTATATTTAGATCTTTGAAACATCTTGAGTTGATATTTGTATAAGGTGTGAGATGGTGTTCCTCTCTCATTCTTTTGGATAAGGATATCCAGTTCTCCAATCACCACTTCTTGAAGAGGCCATTCTCTCCCAATTGAGTGGGCTTGGTGGCCTTGTTGAATATCAGATGACTGTATATGCGAGGATCTATATCAGAACTCTCAATTCAGATCCATTGGTCAGTATGTCTACCCTTGTGCCAATGCCATGCAGTTTTGACCACTGTAGATTTGTAATATTTTTTAAAGTCAGGAAGTATGATATTTCCAATTTCATTTTTGTTTTTCAATATGTCTTTGCTGATTTGGGGCCTATAACCTTTCCAAATAAATTTAGTAGTTAGTTTTTCCAATTCATTAAAAAATACAATGTTGACTTTTATTGCGATGGCATGGAATCTATAGATTAGTTTGGGTAGGATACACATCTTGATGATGTTTAGTCTTCCTATCCATGAACAGAGAATATTCTTCCATTTATTTAAGTCTTCTTTGATTTCCTTTAACAGTGTTGTGTAGATTTCTGTATATAAGTTCTTTACATCTTTAGTTAAATTTATTCCTAGGTATTTTATTCTTTTTGTTACTATTGTAAATGGTATTTTTTTCTTGTTTTCCTCCTCAGACTGCTCATTATTGGTGTACAGAAATGCTGTTGATTTTTGAGCATTGACCTTATAGCCTGCGAAATTACTGAACTCCTTTATAAGTTCTAGAAGCTTTGCTGCAGATTTCTCAGGGCTTTCTACATATAGGATAATGTCATCTGAAAATAATGAAATTTTTGCTTCTTCTTTTCCAATTTGGATGCCTTTTATATCTTTTTCTTGCCTCAGTGCCTGAGCAAGTACTTCTAAGACAATGTTAAATATGGGTGGTGATAGTGGGCATCCTTGTATTGTTCCCGATCTCAGAGGGAAGGGATTTAGGATTCCACCATTGAAGATGATGTTAGCTTTGAGTTTTTCATATATACCCTTTATGATGTTCAGAAAGTTTCCTTCTATTCCTATCTTTTGCAGTGTTTTTATCAGGAAAAGGTGCTGTACTTTGTCAAATACATTTTCTGCATCTATAGAGATGATTGTGTGATTTTTTTCTTTCAATCTGTTTATGTGGTGTATTACATACATTCATTTTCTTATGTTGAAACATCCTTGCTTACACAGGATGAAACCCACTTGGTCATGGTGTGTAAATCTTTTGATATGTTGTTGAATGTGATTAGCAAGTATTTTGTTGAGGATTTTAGCATCTAGGTTCATTGGAGAAATGGGTCTGTAATTTTCCTTTTGTATAGTATATTTGTTTGGCTTTGGTATTGGGTAATGTTGGCATCATAGAATGAGTCAGGTAATGTTCTTTCTACTTGTATTTTTTGGAATAGTTTAAGCAGGATTGATGTTAATTCTTTCTGGAATGTTTGGTAGAATTCAGCTGTGAAGCCATCTGGTCCTGTGCTCTTCTTAGTTGGGAGGTTTTGATGACTGAGTCTATCTCTTTACTTGTAATTGGATTGTTGAATTCATCAATTTCTTCTTTCATCAATGTAGGCTGCTTGTGAGTTTCTAAGAATTTTTCCATTTCCTCTAAATTATAATTCACGTTGGCATATAATTTTTCAAAGTATCCTCTTATGATACTCTTTATTTCTGTGGAGTCAGTAGTGATATCCCCTTCCTCATTCCTTATTCTGTGTATTTGCATCTGCTCTTTTTTTTTCTTTGTTAGTCTGGCTAAGGGTTTGTCAATTTTATTGATATTCTTGAAGAACCAGCTTTTGGTTTTGTTTATTTTTTCTAGTGCTTTCTTATTTTTTATTTCATTTAGTTCTCTAATCTTTGTTATTTCCTTCTTTCTTCTTCCTTTAGGGTTTGTTTGCTGTTATGTTTCCAATTCCCCAGGTGTGCAGTTAGGTCTTTAATTTTAGCTCTTTATTCTTTTTTAATATATGCATTTCTGGCTATGAAATTCCCTCTCAGTACAGCTTTGGCTGCATCCCATAGGTTTTGCTATGTTGTGTTGTCATATTCATTCATTTCAAGGTAGTTAATGATTTCCTCCTTGACCCATTTTTTTTCTAAAAGTGTGTTGTTCAACTCCCATATCTTTGTGCCTAATCTGATTCTCTGGCCCTTACTGATTCCCAATTTCATTCCATTGTGGTCAGAGAAATACTTTGTATAATCTCAATTTTTCTGAATTCATTGAGAGTTGTTCTGTGGCCTAGCATGTGGTCTATCTTGGAGTATGATCCATGTGCACTCGAGAAGAATGTATACCCAGTGTATCTGAGAGTAGTGTCTGTATCTGTCTATTAGGTACAGCTCCTGTAATGTATTATTCAGAGTTTTTGTTTCTTTATTGATTCTCTGTCAAGATGTTCTGTCTAATGGTGATAATGGTGTGTTAAAGTATCCCAGTATAATTGTAGAGGCATTTATGTCTCCACTTAATTTTTCCAGTGTTTGCCTCATTATTTTGAGTGCCCTGATTAGGTGCATAAATGTTTATGATTGCTCTTTCTTCATGAATGATTACCCCTTTGACTAGTATATAGTGTCCATCTTTGTCTCTTACAATAGTTTTGTGTTTAAAGTATATTTTGTCTGATATTAGGATAGCTATTCCTGCCCATTTTTTGTTATTGTTTGCTTGTAAAATTGTTTTCCAGCCATTCACTTTCAGCCTCCTTGAATCCCTTGGTCATAGGTGGGTTGCCTACAAGAGACATTCTGCCAATCTGTGTCTCTTGACTGGTGAGTTTGGTCCAGTAACATTCAGTGTTATTATTGTCAATGAATTTCTTACAGCAGTCATATTTTCTTTGGGTTTATGAATGGCATATGTTATTTTTATTTATCTTTTTGTCTTTTTAGTTGTTCTTACACTCTCCTCAAACTCTCTCTCTCCTGTTTTTTCCTTTCAACCTGTAGAACTTCCTTCAGTATTTCTTGAAGGGCAGGTTTCTTATTGGCATACTCTTTTAATTCCTGTTTATCTGTGAATATTTTGAAGTCTCCATCATTTTTGAATGCCAGCTTTGCTGGATAGAGAATTCATGATTGGAAGTTTTTTCATAGTCATAGTACCTTGACTATGTTATACCACTGTCTTCTTGCCTCCATGGTTTCAGATGAGAAATCAGCACTTAATCTTATTGTGCTTCCCTTGTATGTGACGGTTCTCTTTTCTCTTGCTGCCTTGAGTATTTTTTCTTTGGCTTAAGCATTGGACTATTTGACAAGCATATGTCTTGGAGTAGGCCTGCAGGGATTTATACTGTTTGGGGGGTGCTGTGCTTCCTGGATATGTACATCCATCTCCCTCAATAGGGTTGGGAAGTTTTCAGCCATTATTTCCTTCATCACCTCTTCTGTTCCCTTTCCCTTCTCAGATGCCTATAATGTGTATGTTTCTCCATATTGTGTTATCAGTTAAATCCCTAAGTCCCTGTTGGATTTTTTATCTCTTTTTATCCTTCTGTTCTACTATATATTTGATTTCAGATTTACTGTCTTCCACATCACTAATTCTTTATTCTGCCTGTTCAAATCTGCTGTTATGTGATTCCAGCATCTTTTTGATATCTTGGATTGTGCCATTCATCACCATCACATCTGTTATCTTTTTATGTATGTTTACATTTTCTTCTGTATGTTCTCCCAGTGTCTTCTTAATATCCTTAATCTCTTCCTTCACTTCATAAAGTTGTTCCATGATATATTGTTTGGACAGCTTTCATTAGTTGTTTTATGTTCTGCATCTCTTCCTCCTTTTTAGTTTGTTCATTTGACTTGTCCATGATTTCCTGTTTCTCAGTATGGTTTGTAATTTTTTTTGTTGTGCTCTGGTCATCATTTGTTCTTGATGGGTTTATTCAGTGATAAGCTTCTCTCTCTGCTCTAGAGTTTTAGTTAGCTGGTGGTTTGTGTGTGTACATTTTCTCTTTGACACTTTGGTCTTCTTGTTCCATTTCCTTTCTGTTTTCTATGTTCCCTGGAAGGAAAAACATTAGGGCCAGAGGAATCAAAAGAGGTAAGAAAGGAAATAGGATAATAGCAATAACAATAAAAGTTAGAAGAGAGGCCATATAAGATTTAGTAAAATGAATATTTAACTCAATGTAGGCAATGTAGAGTAATAGGGGGGAAAAAGTGTAGTACCTACAATGGAATGGGAAACCAAATAGAGAAAAATACATAGAATGATTTAAAAGGCCAGAATGATGAGGAGAGAGGGGAAGAATAAAGAAAGCCTGAAAGGAAAAAGTTACTACTAATAAAAGAAATAAAACAGAATAGAAAAGATAGAAATTGAAACCAGTGAAGTTGAGGACTAATTATAAAAGGAGGAATGTAAGAACCACAACAGAAAGCAGGAGATAGAAGATGAAGGAAGGTAAATAGATAACATTGGTAGACAAAATCAATATACACAGAAAATGGGAAGTCAAGGAAGAAGTTGCACAGCAAAGAAGAAACAAGCTAGCAGCACCTAATTTTTAAAGGGGGGGTGGGGGAAGAAGGAGAGAAAAGCAAGAAACAAACAAACAAGCAAAGGAAAACCAAACAAACACACAAGCAAGCAGTCAAACAAAGCTAAGGAAGAACAGTGTTCCTTTTTTGGCCCTTGTGGAACCTCTCAGTCTGCCTGTGTTCATCAATCAATTACCCTGCAGGCTTCTCTCTGCAGATTTTGAGACAGATTTTAGCAAGTAAACTAAGTTAAATTTTTTTAAAGTAACCTTTT